>VUQK01009503.1:0-16631 GCA_015106715.1 Bujurquina vittata | reverse complement strand
GTTTACATCCACTCATGGGCATGAATAATATGATCATTTTGGGCATTTAACGATTTCTTTGAACCAGGGTGGAATGATTGCACAGCATACATCTTTGATTACTTTTAAAAAAAATTTGGTGCACAAGTTTGAATTTATTTTGGATTATCTGTAATCCACACGGGCTCAAAAGTATAGATACAGGTTTAAAAATGTTCATAGATTAACTTAAATCTTTTCACAAGTGGCCCTGAAAGTTCTACAAGGCCTATTAAATGGTAAATGGACTAGCTCTTATATAGCTTGTATATCTTATATACTCTGACTGAGCACTCAAAGCGCTTATACAGCACGTTTACATTCACACCAGCACTTCCATGTGTAACTAAGCTAAGTGCTTCTAATTAGTTAACATTCACACACGTTCATACTACATTACATACTACACCAACGCTAGCGTCGGAGAGCAACTTGGGGTTAAGTATCTTGCCCAAGGATACATTGGCATGCAGCCTGGAGTAGCCAGGAATCGAACCACCGACCTTCCGATCAGTGGGTGACCTGCTCTACCTCCTGAGCTACAGCCACTCGGCTAACTAACACTTCTTGTTAGTGGTCGTGATTGACTATAACTGGTAGTTTCTCTTTGTCAGGATAAAAATGATTTTTTTGACAGCACTCATTGTATTGACCAATACTCAAAACTATGGGAAAGTCCAAGGAACTCGTTGAAGATCTTGGAGACATTTCAATTAACTGTAGATTCCAAGATCAGTTCATCACTTCAAACAATTGCACATAAGTGCAAGTTACTCAGATGCGTCACCACTTTGCTAACGATCTGGAAAAAGACCCAAACTGTCACCCTCAGGTGAGAGGAACATTTTGAAGATGTTCAGGAACTACCAAGGCCCAAGCCTGCCATGAACTGAAAACTGCTGGAACACCAGTGTCACTGTCTACATTGAAGAGAGTTTTACGTCACCATGGACCATTGAGGACCATGGAGGGTGCTGACCAAGAAAGACGCCCCTGCTCTAAAATCTACACCTTCAAACTCACCTGAAATTTGCAACTGTCCACAAGGACGAGCCAAAAGTCTTCTGTTTAATGATCAGATGAGATGAAGATAAGGTGAGCTATTTGGCCACAGTTACTATAGATATGTTTGGAGGAGTGAACGTGAGGTTTTCAAATCTAAACACCTAATACCTAACACTATACCAACTGTCAAGCATGGTGGTGTTAGCATTGCGCTCTGTGGCTGTTTTGCTGCCAGTGGTACTGGTACATTAAACAAAGTGGACAGAATAATAAAGAAAGAGAACTACTTTCAAATTCTTCAACTTCACCTCAAATCAACATCTAAACAGTTGAAACTTGGGTTTTCTAACAGAACAGTGGTCCCAATCAGACATCAGAACTGGTTTTGGAATGGATAACGCAGGCTGACATTAAACTTCTGGAACAGGCTTCCCAAATCCCCAACCTCAATCCTATTAAAAATTTGTGGACTACACTAAAAAGCCGCGTCAGTACCCAAAAACCAACCAATTTAACTGAACTCTACCAATTCTGCCCTGAAGAGTGGTCAAATATCCAGCCAGAATTGTGCCAGAAGCTTGTTGATGGCTACCAAAAGTGTCTGTGTCGAGGTGAAGCTTGCTAAGGGGCATTAACCAAATATTAGTGGGGTTGTATGTATACTTTTGACCCTGTGGCATTTAGAGAAAATCCAAAGTAAATTTAAACTTGTGCACTCAATTGTTGTTTTTTAAAATAATTAAAGATGGATGCTGTACAATCATTCTATCCTGGAAAAAGAAATGGACTAGCTCTTATATAGCGCTTTTCTACTACTATTCAAAGAAATAATAAAAAGCCCACAATTACATTCATGCCCATGATAAGTGGCTATAAACCTCTGACCACAACTGTAGATAGATACTTCATTGATTCTGCAAGGGAAATTATTGTTTACAGCAGCGGCATAAAAAATAAAAATAGTATAATCTACAATAAATCACCATTTTTTTTAAATGTACCACAAGCCCATGTTGGAGGCCTTATAATGTGAGGTAGTGTAAAAATTAAGTTATAGAAAAATAAAAAATAAGACCGAGATTTTAGTGTGTGCAGATGGTATTAATAAATAATATGTACACTATAACTCTAAGAAAAAGCAGCAAGAAGCTTTGATACAGAAATGTCTGTGGAATTTTAGGTCTTGACAGGTGTGTTCACCTGTCACTAAAAGGAGAGGTATTCTACAGTTATATGGAGGATGTTGGGAAAGACTTCCGGAAGCATTTTTTATGGCAGCTGGGTTCAATAAGTGTGACACTTTGTTTTAAATGTTTAAATAAAATAACACTGATTATTAACCTGTGTAGGTCTGTGGGCACACTTGAGAACAATAATTATTATTATTTTTGTTTTAATCAAATTATGTTGTCCTTAATTTAGTGTATCTTAAACGTATTGGATTCACTGCGCTCGAAAACAGACGTCTCTTACCGTAATACCTAGTATATGTGCACATAACCCAAATCAACTGACGGCATTTTTCCCCTAACCCTTTAGACTAGTTTTCTTCCGCCTCTCGCTGTGTCCTCCCCAACTTTAGAAACCACACGTGACACACATTAACACTTAGTTTTAAAGTTCGTGTGAGAGTCGCGTTTGGTTAGGGTTAATTTAATGGTCTGTTTTAGGTATCAGCTAGTGAAGGTAAGGGGTTAGGGAGTGAACTGTGCCCGTGAGTCCTCACAATGGTGGAAGTCCAGAGCAGCTGTCTGCGTGTTTTCCAGCCGGAACGCGCCCACCCTTCAGAATACGTCATCAGTGAAGCGCGTGTGCGTGCCTCCTTTTCAAGAGTTGTAGTTGTGAAAGCAGATAAAACGTCAGCTAACACTTGTGTACCTCGGCAGGCTAAATTAGCGGGCTAACTAGTTCCCATAGCTGGAGAAATCCTCGCTGCCACCCGCCGTCTTTCTTTGGAGAGGAGTCCGTCTTCTAGCGAGGTAGCATGAAAATCTGTTTTTCAGCAGTTTTCTTCTTCAGGCACCAGGAAGCTAAAAATAAACAAACGAGCCAGCGGTAACTAACACTTAGCTGTTGGCAGCTAGCTCGCTAGCCAACTCTACTATTAATTTTTGAATGTTTTTATGGCCGTCTGCCCTGATTTGCTGCCTGGAGTCAGTATAACATCTGTATATCTTGTCGTATTAATGTTTGCGTGAGGTTGAGCTTCGTCGGATTGGTTTTTGAGGATGGAAATATTGAGTCTGCTGTTACTCAGAGCCTCTGTGTGTTCATTATGTTTGACAGCTTGTTATTGTCGGTTGTTATAACTATCTATTAAAGCTCATGTGTCTTGTTTTGTTGTAGATCATGGCAGACTTCTCGGTGAGTTCAAACAAATGCACAGTTTTTATTTTATGATGTTCAGTTGATCCTTTTTTTGGACAACTCAATTTCTTTTTCTCTTCTTTTGTAGCTGTCAGATGCCTTAGGAGATGATACTCAACGCCAGGCTAAGAAAATAGGCAACACTAACCCTTCTGCTCCTGCCAGCAACCCTCCACCTCCTTCAAACCCAGGATGGCCTAGTTCAGCTCCTGGAGCCCCCACCCAGCCCTCGGCGCCGCTCGATTACCATGGTGGATCATCTGGCCCAGGGGCACCAGGGCAGTTTCCATTTCCCTCAGGTCCTGGAGCACCAGGGCAATACCCAGGACCTCCTTCAGCACCTGGTGGTTTCCCCCCTGGTCCTGGGATACCTGGACAATATCCACCTGCACCAGGAGCTCCAGGTCAATTTCCATCCAGTCCTGGAGCTCCTGGGCAGTACCCTGGGCATTACCCACCAGAAGGAGCTCCAGGACAGCTACCTGGAGGCCCTGTTCCTTACCCAACTGGACCATTTCCTTCTGGCCCTGGAGCTCCCCCAGGGCCTTATCCAAATGTGCCTTTCCCAGGTGGTCAGCCAGGAGGCAATGGCATGTATGGGCCAGGCGGCCCAGGTGCATTCCCCCCTCCAGCTGGTCCTGGCGCTTTCCCTGCATTCCCCAGTGGAGGCTTCCCCCCAATACCACCTGGTTCATGGGGCCCACCAGCAGGTGGAGGCTTCCCACCTGCCCCTGGCACCTTTGGCCCTGGTCCGGGGCCTATGGGCCCATATGGTGGGCCTGCTGCTCCAGGAGGCACGCTGGTGAGTACTGGTACTTTAGTGCTATATTGCTTGCTTTCTGCATTTACTTTCTTTTGTTCTTTCTCTGGTGTGCAGAGGAGCATCTGGTGTGAAAGCCTTTAAAAATGACTTAAATACTGAAGGTGATGGACAGAGGAAGTTAGTCTTATTTCTCTGCTGCTGGGACTGCCTAAAGGAGGGTTAATTTTTAGTAAAGGATGAATTGGGAAGATGATTTCTGTCTCTTTGGCTCTGCTGGGGGTGCAAAAAAACATATAAAGCAAAATGAAAAGTATTCAGAAGTAGTTCTGAAAAATGTATTCTTGTCTTTCAGCCCACATATAGGCCACCATATTAAGCAATGAGCAATGAACTCACCTTTTCATTTGGACAAGGACTTCACTTCCAGAATCAACATATATGGTTTGATTAGTGCCAAAGACTGAGAATATACATAATATTCAGCTAAACTGCTCGATGTATTGTTTTAATTAAGTGCAATATGATCCAATTTACACTTTTATTTGACCCATTTACGGCATCAAGACATTTTCTATATTCTCTATTAAAATCACATTTTGATCAAAATACACTTGTAATTTGTTTACATGGTCATAATAAATTATCTTTTATTTTATTTTCTGTCATTTTGTTCAGTTGTGAAAATGGAATAAGTGTTCTTGTGTCATTTCCTTGACTAGCCACTGGTACTTGTGTAATAGTGCTGGAATAACTGAAGGTTATAATGACTCAACTGGGTGTTGCTGTAGGAATGTGGGCAGGGTCAAAGTTTTAAATAGTGATTAACTAAAATTCTCTTTATCATATGTCATTATGCATATTGCTGTGCTTTGCTAGTTTAAGACTGTAAGTGATTAAATGTTTTGTATTTTTCTTGGAAAGCAAATGATTCCTTAATGACAAATAAACATAATATTTAAACTGAGAACAGTGAATGCATTGTCCTGGTTTAAAATGGAAGTGTTTCTTGCAGATGGTGCCGCACGATCTCCCCCTTCATGCTGGAATAATGCCACGACTTTTAATCACAATAATTGGGGAACCCCTTCCCTGTGCAGACAGGTACAGAAACCATTCAGCATCTATGCTTGCTGTTAGTAATGCAAAACCTGATGCCTACAGCTCATACTAACATAATTAAAGGGGACCTAGTATTCTTATTTTCAGCTCCACGTTTTTATTCTTGCACACTCCGGAAGTAGTACAATTCAAAATAATCATTATTTGTCCTATACTGAGCTTTGGTGCAGTATAGGGTAACTCTATATTAGAACTTCTGATTGGCTGTCCCTCGCAAACAGAAGGTTTGAACTGCAGGTTGGTGAGGCTTCTGTGTCTTAATGTGACCGTATTAAGGATATCCAGATATCAGGTTAGTGAATGTATATGAAAGAGAATGATGAAAAGTCTAATAGGTCTCCTTTAAATAAAACCCACCTATGGATTGCACTGTAATAATATGTTTTAAAAATCTTATCACCATATTAACATTTTGTTAAGTCTGTTAGCAACAGCATTTCTTTCTACTAATCATTTGCTGTTTTTTGCAGGTTCAATATTGACTTTATCAAAGGTCCAGACATAGTCTTTCACTTCAACCCTCGTTTTAATGAGCAAACAATCGTTAGAAACTCCAACCTAGGTGGATACTGGGGGCCTGAGGAGCGGGAAGGAGCGTTTCCATTTGTTCAGGGACGCCGTTTTGAGGTAAGTTAGTATGAAAAAATAAATGAAAGGAACACTTTGAAAACACATCAGCACTCAATGGGGAAAAAATGCTGGATATCTGGACTCTGTTGGGAACCAAAGAATACGCCTAAAATCAAAGTTAAAACAAGGGATGAAGCAGACTAGTCCACTTTGATGAAATTTCATTACAGCAACTCTAAATGGGGCTCAGTAGTTTGTATTACCCCCACGTGCTTATGCATGCCTGACAACATCAGGGCTACTCCTAATGAGACGATAGATGGTGTCCTGGTGGATCTCCTCCCAGATCTGGACCAGGGCATCCTTGAGCTCCTGGACAGTCTGAGGTGCAACCTGGTGGCATTGGATGGTCTGAAACATTATGACAGAGGTGTTCGTTATGACACCAGAGGTGTTCTGTTAGATTTAGGTCAGTTGAAAGTGGGGGCCAGTCAGTGGTATCAATTCCTTCATCCTCCAGGAACTGCGTACATACTCTTGCAACATGAGGCTGGGCATTGTCATGCACCAGGAGGAACCCAGGACCCACTGCACCAGTCTAAGGTCTGACAATGGGTCCATGAATGTGCTCAGGGTGAACCTGCAAATTCTAGTATTCTAAGGCAAATGCAAATCGGGCTTCACAGTGCCGGACAGTGAGCACAGGGCCCACAACAGGAAGTCAAGCCCTCAGGGCCAACCTCACGAAGTCTGTTTCAGATTGTTTGGTCAGAGACATTCACACCAGTGGCCTGCTGGAGGTCTGCAGGGCTCTGGCAGTGCTCATCCTGTTGCTCTTTGTACAAAGGAGCTGATACTGGTCCTGCTGATGGGTTAAGGACCTTCTACAGCTCTGTCCAGCTCTCCTAGAGTAAGTGCTTGTCTCCTGGACTCTCCTCCATTGAGACTGTGCTGGGAGACACGGCAAACCTGGTAATGGCATGTATTGAGGGTTGCAGCTATTGATTATTTTAGTAATGGAGTATTCTATTGATTATTACATTGATTTATTTAGTAATTGGTTAAGAAATACCTTTGTTTTATTAATGATCAGTAATGAATTTTCAAGAGAGAAAAACAACAGGTCTTTAAAATGAAATGCTCAGTGGTTTACATTTTAGAAATTGCAGTGTTTTTAATAGTTTAACTGCATACAACATGTGTCAGAAAAAAATTAAACCCTTTCATTGTATTTATGTACTATAGTAAAATTTAAAAAAAATCTTAAATGTAAAACTACATAAATAATCACAAATACAGTAATGTCAAAATAAGGTATACAAGTCACCTTTACGCTGTCCTCTTAGAAGGCTTTCTTACTACAAGCAGAAGCAACAAGAGATTTTTATTGTATCTTCTGGATGAGGTAGATTTGGTGTGTGTTCGTCTGAGTTCAAGTGTGCTAGTGAATGAATGTGTGGTAAGCCTTTAAAGGATCATGTGGCGGCTGCAATGAAGAAAAGCGAGCATATCAGCATTCTCAGAGCTGAGGTTGGTCCTGACGTAACTTTTTTCTGCTGCAGAAAAACGCACGTTCTCATGGTGTGCATGTTAATAATTAACATCAATAATAATTCAATGTCCAACTCAACAGCCCCAATGCCTCTGAGTTTTACTGGCCCATATGTATTTTTCATGGCTTGTGGGGGAAAAAGCTCTTATTTTTATGTTCAAAAATTTTAATACAGTTAAATTAATATAGTAATTTATATATTAATCTAAATCTGCAAAATAATGTTTCTAAAGCATTGAAATAAATATGGTCTTGTACAGCATGTGTCCCTCTATAGACTCGCCCCTGCTTGCTGCAGGTATCGCTGCCATAGAAACCAGAACAGCTGCCGTCAGCCTTCAGCAAGCTGCCTGATTTAAACGCCATGTCAGACTAAGTTAACAGGTCATCTGCATATTTTATTTTTACTTCTGTATCTTTACTGTACACTGGTTGGGATTAGCTGAAAGATTTGCTCTTCTTCATGTCGGAGCCTGGTGGTGCTGTTGTGTTATTAGTCTTTTTGTTGAGAAAACGGGTGTGCTTAGGTGTAATGTTGTTATACTTTTTATTCACATGCATGCTCCAAGTCTGTTTCTATTGCAGTTCTTTTTTTTTTTAGTCACAAAACAGTTAAATCCTCACACATACATGGTGGCACCTGAGCATGAATTGTTGCAGCCCTACACATGTTCATGTAACATCCTGGAGGTGCTGGACTACCAGGGTCCAGGTATCCCCTCATGCTACCAGTAGTGACACTGACCCTAGCCAAATTCAAAACCAGTGAGAAAACAGTCAGAAAAGATGATAAGGGAGAAATGTCAGTGGCCTCCACCTGTAAAACCCTTCCTGTTTTGGGAATTGTCTCATTGTTGCCCTTCTGGTGCACCTATTGTTAATTTTGTTAATGCTAATTATTATGCTACATAACTGACCAGATCAATATCCCAGAACTTTAATTGGCTTGACGCTATACTTTGATTTAAAAACTGTTCCTTTAAATTTCTTTTTTTGAGCAAAGTAGTACTCACAGGTACCTGAGAATTTAAAGTAATGTTATTTAAAATATGTTATTTGGCTGATCGGATTAGGGAGATGACATTCAACAAAGTCCTCAAATTGAACCAAGAATGTTCAGGCAACAGCAGTGTAATTTTTCCCTCATGTCTGTCTGGTTTTGAGAACCTGCGTCGAACAAAGTGATGAACTCAGGTTTTTTCCAGCTCCAGCATATAATGTGGAATCAGTGTTTAGCTGTTTTCACACGTGAACTTTGAAAAATTTCAGGAGAATCGCATCAGGGGATTGTTTGATATGTTTAGGTTTGCATATCAGCCTCGTTCTCATTTCTGGAAATACAATTCTCTGTGTTGTTTAGATGTACACAAGTATACCCTATTTCCTGGTGCAATTAGAAGGAGACTGAAAAAATATGGCTTGTCTGGAAGTAGAAAGCCTCTTCTCTCTGAAAAGAGCATGGTAGCACAGCTCAGGTTTGCAAAGCTGAATCAGAACAAACCACAAGACTTCTGGAACAATGTCCTTTGGACAGATGAGAACACAGTGGAGATGTTTGGCCATAATTCACATCCCCATGGTTGGAAAAAAACAAACAGCATATCAGCACTAACACCTATTACCAACTATCAGCATGGTGGTGCAGGGTGATGATTTGGGCTTGTTTCGCAGCCACAGGACCTGAGCACCTCGCAGTCACTGAGTCGACCACAAACTCCTCTGTATGCCAAAGTATTGTAGAGTCAAATGTGAGGCCATCTGTCCAATAGCCAAAGCAGGACAATGATCCTGAAACCAATTTAAATGCTGTGGTGGGACCTTAAAAGAAATATTCATAAACCAGTGCCCACAAACTTCAATGAACTGAAGCAACACTGTAAAGAAGAGTGGGCTAAAATTCCTCCACAACAATGTCAAAATACACTTGAAGCTCTGTGAGCTACTGAATCATGTTTTTCACGCTGCTTCTGCATTTTGGCCTAGAGTTGAGAGAGGGTACACTTTTTTAACCGTGACTGTAGGTGCAGTCGGATCGCTCACTTTAATTGCTGTTTAATGTTGGATCCAGCTGCAACAAAGGTTTGCGTCCTCACGTGTGTTGTCAGGAAATGTCTAGAACGTTCTGTGCTGTAGCTTTTCAGACCTCAAACTCAAACTTTTATTGATTTAACATCATTACAGTCAGTTGCATTTAGAACTTCAGCTCATGGTTATTTAAAATGTTTGTTTTTCTGTTAGTCTTCTAACCCATTAATTAGCATATTGTTCTCCCTGCAGCTGAAGATCCTCGTGGAGGAAGACATGTTTAAAGTGGCGGTGGACGGCACCCACCTGCTGGAGTACGAGCACAGAGTCGGCGGGCTGGAGGAAGTGACCCTGCTGCGAGTGGTTGGAGACCTCGTCCTCTACAGTGCTGCCCCGAGCATGATCTGAACCTGTGGCTAAACCACACGCTGTACAGGACACCCGAGTCAAATTTTGCCGCTGTATTAGAAATCCTTTTTAAATACTTTGCATTGCAAAGCGCAATCATTGCCCACCTGGCACATTTATCACAAAGCAGCCCTGGTCTGTACTCCGTAATCCTTTTCTCTTTTTTAGAGCTGCACCAATTTATTTTATCACGTAAAAGAGCTAAATTGCATCTAAGAGGTGTTTTCTGGGGGGACAAAACAAAATCATACTTAAAGAATGAAAACTTTGTAGACTGAGTGGAAAGGCATGACAAGTCCCAAACATTTCAAATATTTTCCACTGATATCTTGTGTTTGTTGATATGTATGTAAATCATGGTAAGTCTTTGTAATGCATGAGCGTGTGATGCTGAAAATCAACCTTTCCTCCTTCTTTTTTCAGTGCTGGCCTGCAAATGTTGGTCAGCCAATGATGAAGTTTCTTCAAATGTATTTATACAGAGAATGTGTGCTTCTTCAGTAGTATTCATCTTGGGCTCTCAGACAGGGTCAAGTAAAGATTAACAAATTATGATTTCATGTTGAAGTCGAACCCTGATAGTAAAAAGACGAGGCTCGTATTAAAGAAATATTTGGTAAAGTGGAGGGATGGGGTCTGTTTGTTGCCAAAGCTGACTCTGATGCACTGAGGTTCTAAATAAAAGGGGCAACAAACGAGAAAAACAACCGTTTAAAGAACATTGTTCACTTCTCCTGAGCCCCTGACCTGCACTTATAATAAATACAGGTTTCCCTGTTCACATTTTTTTAATCCAAAGCCAGGGAAACAGTTCCTGAGTGAGCTCAGATGGTGTAAGTCTGTGTGTTTGACTGAATTTATACATCGTGCCCCCTGTGGTGCAAGTACCAGATTCTGATTTTCATAGATTTAAGTACAGTGATAATGCTCAGTACAAAATAAAAGCATTTCAACCCTGGACCCTTGGGTTACTTGACCCTTATATGGTGTTTGTGTTATTGTTACTCAGCCAGTGTTGGAAATGTAACAAAAAAGATAAAATATAAAAACATGAAAGAAAAGCTTTTTTTTTTTTTTATCGTTCACAAGTTTTATTTCTTTGAACTGAAATATTATACTTTATACAAGTCAGCTCCTGTGAACAAATGGCCTATTTGTGCCAGTCATGAGGGACATTATTCGCGTGTGTGTGCCGGATGTCTTTCTTGCACTTGATGCCTGCATATTTAATGGCTATCTTGGGCCCTGTACATTGCAGCTCATGTTTTGGTTGTTACTGGATCTATGAACATAATCCAGATCATTGAATTCAGGTGTACCGATCACCTCCATGGCCACAGGTGTGTAAACCAGAACCTAGGCATGCAGACTGTTCCTGCAAACAGTGAAAGAATGGGTCGCTTTCAGGAGCTCAGTGAATTCCAGCGTGAACACCATGTACTGTGATAGGATGCCATCTGTGTGACAGCTCTAGTCATAAAATTTTCCACATTCAGCTTTTAGTTGTATTATAACAAAGTGGTAGTGATTGGGAATGATAGCAACTCAGTCAAGAAGTGGTAGGCCATGTAAAATCACAGAGCGGAGTCAGGATGACAGGAGATGCATAGTGTGCAGAGGTTGCCGATTTCCTGCAGTCAATCGCTACAGACTTCCAAACTTCATGTCTGTACTAAGCTTCAGATTAGCTTAGTGCAGAGAGAGCTTCATGGAATGGGTTTTCATGGCCGAGCAGCTGCATCCAAGCCTTGCATCACCAAGCGCAATGCAAAGCATCAGATGCAGTTGTGTAAAGCATTCCGCCACTGGACTCTAGAGTAGCAGAGACATGTTCTCTGGAGGAAAGAATCACCCTTCTCTCATCCAACATCAGTGTTTGACTTCACAAATGCACTTTTGGAAGAATAGTTAAAGATTCCCACACACTACTAAACCTTGTGGAAAGCCTTCTCAGAAGAGTTGACGCTGTTACAGCTGCAAAGGTTGGGCTGACATTAAACCCTATGGCTGATTCCATGGACAGATGGGGTTGTTTTGGAGCTGCCTCATGGGTCTCAAACTGAGCTGTAGTTCACTTGGTGGAGCAGGTGACGTACTGAAGGCTAGACTCCTCACTGCAAGGGCCTGTATTTGAGGCAGCCCGGGACTTTCCTGGGTGACTTTCATTGAAGTGTAACAATGCTGGAACCACATGCAGAAAGACAAGGAGCAGAAACACAACACACACTCGGGGCAGGTCATGTAGGAAGAGGACAGAGTGAAGTCAAAAGATATGCAAAATTTTGACACCTTGACCATGTTATATTTTCTTTGCAGAAAATGAGCCAAAGAAAAGAAATCTGAGGATGAAATAATAGTAATTATTTTTCTTTTGGTAAACATTGGAACTGGGTCCCACAGACCTGAACACCAAACAAGGGCTACATTTGTTTAAAATCTGATTAAATTAATTCAAAGGACTTTTGAGAAGGAGGACATGCTGAAGGTCGGTGTGACAGACGATGCTCGAGAGAAGGTGAGAGAGGGAGATCTGTGAGGTGAGCCCTAAAGTAGCTGAAAGAAGAAGTATCAAATGAAGCTTAATGATTCTGCACAGCACTGTAAAGATCAAGCATATAGTCATCAGGATGTATTTTTATTCATTTGTAAGGATGTTTTCTGGATAAGTGCATTAAATTGAGTTGTAAAAGCTCCCAAATGTGTTTTGCTGTTAATATACAGTAGCTACATGTGTGGCGTTCACTGGGAAATGTTTGGCAATATAGCGCACTGGTGAGGGTAACTGTAGAAATAATGTTGGGATCAAATTCCCATCGTACCACCTGATGTGTAACAAGATTATTTTATTTAATTAGAACTAAACTAAAAGCTAAAACTAGATGTGAAAAAAATAAATGTAATTAGCTAAAATAAAAATCTTGACTTGAAAAAAATTAAAAGTAACTGAAACAATTTTGTGTACTTAGAAAACTAAGTTAAAATACAAATATAGAAGAAATCCCTGAGTTTTAGTCAGCTGACTTAAAAGCAAAAAGTCAAAATGAAATAAAAATTCAAAAAAATTATTATAAAGTAGAAAAATATAACAGCTGATTTGCACCCCCCCTTCTGATTCAAAGTTCGGCCTGCAGTTCCGCCTCTTGCCGCCAGGTGGCACTGATACCTGCACCATCTGCACCGCCGGGGGAAGCAAATCGAAACTCTTCAATGAGTTCACCTTCAGATAAATAAGTTTGCCCCCCTTCTCCGAGGACTTATTTTACTAGGTTTGCGTCTTGGCACAATGAACGGCTCTCTGGACACTTATTCCAAAGAGGAAACCATAAAGTTGAAGCGAGGACCGGCAGGTAATAAGATAACTTGCGGGACTGTTCACAGTGGATAGCGCTGCTAGCTAGCTGCGTGTATCGAAAATCAGCGCTGTCAGGCTGCTCAGTATCTTGAAGCTAAATGCTAATTTGCAAATAAAAGCGAGCAAACCTCCGGTCGTTATTCGCTGTGCTGTGGTGTGCGCAGAGGGATGGGATTATCGAGGCCGACTGAGCATTAGCAGCGGGCTCATTTACAAAGGGAAAAGATGATTTGACACACTTTGACCCGGTGTTAAAATCTTATACAGTTGTCGGCCCGTCACACTGATGGACAGCTCGTTCATAGAAATCAGTGGTTTATTTTACAGACTCTAATGTGTGGTTTACACTGTGTTATGTGACATTTTGTGAGCTGGTGTCTCTTTTAATCTGCCCATCTAAGTAGCAGGAAAGCTTCGGGAGGATTCCTCTTGAACTTTGATCTACTTAGATCAATATTATTGAATGGACCAGCAGCTGCGGGGGTGGTAAACCTCTAGATTTGTGCATATAATAATTATATTAATGTATTTGGGTTTTGTTTTGTTTTAGGCTTGGGTTTCAATATAGTTGGGGGCGTGGACCAGCAGTATGTATACAATGACAGTGGTATATATGTGTCTAAAATCAAAGAAGATGGAGCAGCAGCGCAGGATGGAAGACTCCAAGAGGGCGACAAGATCATCTCGGTAATAAATGCTTCATGTTTTTCATATGTCACCTCCAACAAGAGAGTGCTTGTAATAGAGAAACACTTTTAAGTACTAAGCATCTAAAGACACTAGAGGAATTATGTGTATCTCTAGGGTTGATTAATAGAAAATGAAGCCAAGGATATGCTATAGCACAGGCGAGTTAAGACATTTGTTTCGAGGTAAAAATGATTTTTTATTTTTCTTTCCTTTCATATATTCTAGATAAACGGATCTCAGCTAGAGGGACGGTCACACAGAGCTGTAGTGGACCTGTTCAGGACAGCTGGTGAGGAAGTGGAGCTACGTGTTATGAAAAAGGTCAGACTCGAGTATTGTTGAGATACATTTGTGTGTTTTTCTTTTTTTGATCTTTGTTTGTGACTTTTAAAATAATTTAATTGTCCATGTGCCTGAAATACTGTCTGGCTGCTCCCTGAAGCATAAATGCATCACAGGAATAATAACTTTATTCGAGAGCATTTTTTTTTTAAAGCACGCAGTTACAAATTGCTTCACAGTTTGAATGAAACCACACGGTAAAGCTTCAGTTGTGGTCAGAAGTTTACATCCACTTATCATGGGGATGAATGTCTTGGTTATTTGGGTATTTCTTTGAACTGTTCTTTTTCCGGGGTGGAATGATTGTACAACGTACATCTTTAATGACTTTAAAAACAAGTTTGAATTTATTTAGGAATTTCTCTATAGCGCACAGGGTCAAATGTATACAGGCAGAATCAATTTTATGCATACATTCACCTAATAAAGCATACAGACACACAGTCAAACATGCAGTCGTACATTCATTTAAATGTACACACTTTCATACACATTAGATGGGAAAGTGAAAGTTAGAAGACCCTGAACAGATGATTGGGGAGGCTGACTTCTTTTACAAGGTCTCAGTAGCTCTGGAGCATGACTGTGCAGGGCTTTAGGTTATTATTAAAATTTTTTAAATAGATTCTGAATTTCATTAGACGCAAGAATAGGGGTGACTACTTCTTATTTTTAATAAGCTGCTTAGCTGCTGCATTCTGGACCAGTTGAAGACAGGCTAAAGAGGACTGAGAGGTGTAGCACTCAAAACAAGTTTGTAAAAGTTTGAAGCTCTGCTTCAGATATTTAAATTGCCGATTGCCGTGTAGCACCTATCGCTGTTTCCTGAAATCAAACTGAGGAAATAAGGGATGAAAAATATGTCTGATGGTGCCAATACAAACAAAAAACGTACATCAAAATATAAAGAACATTTTTTTCCCATTAGATCATTTCATTAAGGTGAAAAGTAAATGGTAAATGGACTAGTTCTTATATAGCGCTTTTCTACTCTGTCCGAGCACTCAAAGCGCTTACACAACATGTTTACATTTACCCCATTCACACACATTCATACAAGCACTTCCATATGTAACTAAGCTAAGTGCTTTTAATTAGCTAACATTCACACACATTCATACTCCAACGCTGATGTCGGAGAGCAACTCGGGGTTAAGTATCTTGCCCAAGGATACATTGGCATGCAGCCTGGAGTAGCCAGGAATCGAACCTTCCGATCAGTGGGTGACCTGCTCTACCTCCTGAGCTACAGCCACTCGGCTAACTAACACAGGGTAACAGGGATGGAAATCAAGAACTGGTTCCAGTTTGCGCAGTCCATCAAAATCGTGCGCCTCCAGGCTTTATCAGTACCTTTTGTTGTGCTGTGTGTTTTTCCTGACAGTTATGCAAATCAGTAACGTCGTATTCAGAGCTGTGGAGCTTTGCATACTACGCACAAGAGTTTCAGATTGCAACTGCTGATCTTAAAAACTTGTTTCAGTCTTAATTTGGTTTAAAGCTATAAAAAAAGCTAAGTAGTAGATCTCTAAAACCCCCAATGTAACGGTATTATTGATATGCATAAACTCTACATTTCTGTCTTCATCTATTAGGATTACTCAAACTGAAAATGCATCCAACACTTAAATCCCGCTCTAAACAAAAGGAGAAGGTCCACAGTAAACATGTCTGTGTAATGCATCACCTGCTGTATCTGTAATCTTTGCCCCTATTTTGTGTCTTGCAGGTGCCCGGCCACATGAACGGATCCTCAGGCTCAGAGCCCGAACACCAGTCTCCTGTGTTATTTCTGGGAATACTGGGAGTGTTAGGAGCAGCCACAGTTCTATTATACATTTACAAACGGCGCTTTTAGGAAGCACTCATCTCAGCAGATGACGTCTGTATATTATTTTTTTAAGATCAGAAACCTTTTGCTAAATGCCAAAGACATGAAAGAAGGAACAAAGTGTGAAAAGTAGATCTTATTTTTGCGATTAGCAGCTGTTGGTGTCACCAAGTTTTTCCATGTTCATGCATATTAATGGAAATATGTGATTAATGGTAGCTTCTTGACACCCTTCCTATGCAAAAAGCTGCTGTCTTACCACAGAACTTTTATCAGGTACAGTGGTGTGAAAAAGTGTTTGCCCCCTTCCTCATTTCCTGATTTTTTGCTTGTTTGTCACACTTAAGTGTTTCGGAACATCAAACCAATTTAAACAATAGTCAAGAACAACACAAGTAAACACAAAATGCAAGTTGTAAATGAAGGTGTTTATTAGTAAAGGTGAAAAAAATCCAAAGAATCGTGGCCCTGTGTGGAAAAAGTGATTGCCCCCCTTGTTAAAACATACTATAACTGTGGTTTGTCACACCTGAGTTCAATTTCCCTAGCCACACCCAGGCCTGATTATTGCCACACCTGTTCCCAATCA
>VUQK01009502.1:6244-24358 GCA_015106715.1 Bujurquina vittata | reverse complement strand
GGTTGGTCATGAATGACATGGAAGAGTCTCATCACTCTGCTGGGCCCCAAAGGAGCTCTGAGGAGCTGAGAAATCAATCATAATATCTGAACGCGTGTCCATGACAGGAGCTGCACTCGGCACATACATGCACGTCTCCCTGGAAGGAGGTACTGCCAGCACCTCAAACTCTACCTCAAAGCTCGCCTTGGCCTCACCAGACTCGCGGAGGATCAGCATCTCATACTCTCCAAACCGGATCAGAGCTTTGTCTGGCAGATCCATCTTCTCCAGGTATCCCAGCTCTGAGCTGTTCACTGACACTTTCCCCCTCTGGCTCAGGTTCTGGATGGTGAACAGCATCTCTGAGCTCTGGGGTGTGTGGTAGGCTTGGAGAGCCAGCTGTTTACGGGACACCCGGGGATCCAGCAGGGTGTAGGCACAGGCCTGGGCGTCACGCCCCAGCCTGACGGGGTCATCGGCAGAGTGTCTTCTTCTGCTCCTCAGGGGAAGACAGCCATAAAAATCATTACTGCTCTGCTGTGGGTGGTAAAACTTGATTTGGAGGCAAGTGAGGAGGTCCTCCTCTGTCTCCATCGTCTGAGACACATTCATCATGAAAAGATACCTCCAGATGAAAGCAGAAAATACGGGTCCTTCACTGATGACAGGCTGTTTGACATAAATCAGAGAAAAGTATACAGTAAAAATATTCACTTCACGCAGCATAAAAACAACATAACTGTTTTTTAGGTGTGTGTGTGTGTGTGTTGTAACCAGAGATTAAGTGGACACTGTGGTACTGTGTACATGGCACTTTATTTTTCTTTACTTTACACCAGTACATAATCCACAATTGTTGATTCACAGCCCACCAAAAACTTCCCCTGGTGTTCCCAAGAGTGTTGCTCATCTTTTTTTTAATATACTGCATGAACAACAACCAACAACTTTCCTCATTTGCTAACTGGCGCCACCCTGTGGCAGAAACTGTCCACATCTAGATGCGCAGCAGCCTAAAGGCCACTTGTGAATTAGTTATGAGAAATATGCGCAACTGATCACATCTTAAGTCATTAACTGAAATTTTCCATTAGCATGTGATCAAGTGAATTAAACAAAAACAGATGGTGGAGAATCTTACATCCAAGAATATTTAAACAGAACAATATCAAAAACATTCAACTCTTACAGACCTGTGTCCCCTTACACCCTCCCCCATAAAAAAAAAAAAATATGACCCCAACATTTAATTACAAATTTTATACTTATATCCTTACACCTTCCTACAAGCAGAAATATTAAAGGCACGTTTAGGCCTTAACCTAGTCTGACTACCGTGCACTGCAGCCGTCGATACTTCTGCTGCCTAAACATCTGCACAGTCAGCGCATACTCCGACCCATGAGTCCATACGCTTGGCTGGGCCATTTTCTCTACAGCAGTTCTAACATCCAACTCAACAAAACATGAAGGTGTGGCCAACAAGCATAAAGGTGCAGTCCAAAGGAAGGTGCATTTACCACGTCTATTGGGCCTTCTTTGTCTCCTTGGATAACGCTCCCTCTCATCCACGGTTTAGTCCCGTGTGCTGTGATTGTCCCCTACAGCAACAAACTCTGTGCTATCCCCAGTGGCTGATTAGGTCTGCTCCTCTTCAGCAGTTTGTAAGGACTCCCTTATTTCTGGGACAATCTCTTCAGCTTCCGCGTGAAACTCTGGAGCAGGAGGGTTAAGTGCAGATGGGTGTGGGAGCACAGGTAAAAGAAATGAGATTTTGAAATAATTTGAGACTGAGGAGGTTAAGGTTTTTTCCTTCAGTAAAATGGCATAAATGAGCAGTTTTCCCAACTATTGAATTCTTAAGGCTGAACTACAATCTCCATGTGAACGCCTGTGTATTCTGTGAAAATGAAAACGAAAGCCTGGATCACCTGTTTTCCTATTGTGACTGTTGTGCGGGCTTTCTGGAATGACGTGGATTCGGCTACAGTCCAGGGGAAATTCCACATTTAACAGTCTCTGTAATTAAATATGGGAAATTTATTGAGAATAAAAACATGGACTCTGTAATCAAGTCGGTGTTGGTATTAGGGATGAATGTAGAGATATTTGAAAGCTAAGCCATGTACAGTACCCGTCAAAAGCAAAAGGAATTGAATTCATTTTGAGATTTTTTATTCTAGTTGCAGTTCATGACTCGTCTTTTTTCACATTTTCTGTCTATTTTCTTGTTTTCTCTTTTTTTCTTTTTACGCTCAAACTTGTGTGTATCAGTTTCATGAATAACTGTTATTACATGAAAACGAATGGCGGAGTCTCTTATATTCAAGAATATTTCACAGAATATCTGTTATAATGACACACACAGACACAGTCTATTCCAGTGTTAGTTGTCCCCTTACCTTTCAAACTGAAGATGGCTGCTTTTACCCAGTACACAGAAGAAAAAGAAATCAAAAGTAGCCCAAAAGTAGAAAGTAGTGATAGGACATGCTGTGCCGAGGCTTCGGAGCGTGTGCCCAGAAATCCAGGAAGTCTTTTGCATGTCGAGGCCTGTGAGTGATGAAACAAATGCTGTCTGGATCCTCGCTGCTTCAGGAAGTGGAGCGCTGGCGTGATTTATGGAACCACATAAAGTGAAATAGATCCCCGGAAAATGTGTGTGTTAGTGTTTGTGACACAGAGGACCTTGTTTTCATGGAGACTGCTCGAAAGAGAAGGGTTTCCCCTGTGTGGCTACAGCTGATCTCTCCCATAATATGCCTATAAATCATGAAATGTGTTACTACTATAATATTCACAAGCCTTTTTATGCCAAGGTGAAGTGTTTGTTGTGTGCCAAGCAACTGAGATACATCAACAGCACCTCATGCACGGGTGTCATCTAAGCAGAGGTGCATTTATCCAAGCACACACAGGCTTGCTGTGGGATACCTGCCTCCTCAGTACCATGTGAAAGGGGTTTCTCCAAAACCGGAGAGGTTACTTCCAAAAAAGGGAAACCGACTGAGTCCAAGCAGAGTGGAAAAAAATATTATTTCTTAATAAAAATGAAGAAAGTCGCCATCACCCCATTATTAATCTTTTGAAAACAATGCAACAGTGTGAACATAAGCATCTCATGTCCAGTTGGATTTATTGAAACACTGACTGAAATGAATGGAATGGAAGCACCACTCTTACATAGACTATTTTGGAGGAAGTAAGGTCTGACGTTTATAGCTTCATTCATATTTCAGTGGCCTATTATGTGATGCAGCAACAGTGGGTGTAATTAACCTAATCTACAGACAGAACTGTCAGCTAATAAAACATTTGCCCGCTTTACAAGTTCTTATCAACAGTACTTTAGATCATCCAGCACGCGGGAGGCTGTGCTACAGGCAATGCTTCCCTCCTCTAAATCCTCTGGTCAAAAATGGGACAAAGGTGAACCTCCTCACCTTCATCAGCTGCATGGTGTAAAAGTTCCCTTTGTTTGTGTGCGCGTTAGCATCAAAAAGAGAACAAAACAACGCACAAAATACAGTTTGCATGAGGGCACTTTGAAGAGTTCTTTTTAAATGAATTAATACAGCGGGCTGAATGTAGGCATTTCAGTTTTAGGTGCCTCGCTGCTGTTTCTCCCCACAGTGGAAAATAAGCAGAGCTTCTGTCATTAAGCATGCATGTTCAAGCATATTTGGTGGGTTACTCAGTTCCAGCTTTCTTCAAACTATAATGTTGACCTCAGTAATGTTGACACAGTCATAACTTTGTACTTTTTCTGTATTACAGTACATGTCAGCACGCAGTAAAGACAGCAATGAACAACAGCTAATTTTTACACAGCAGTTTGACCTTTACAGACCGATACAATAAAGCATTGAATAACTCCAAGTTACAGTTTGTTTCCTGAGTCTACCTGCTGGCAGCGTGCACATCATGTGTCTGCAGCTGCCTCTCTGATGCAGATCCATCGTTTCTCTTTGCTGTTGGATGGAATCTGACCTCTGCATAGATCACATCATCTGGATTCTGCTCTTGGTGACCGTGTTCTTCTTTATGAGCTGCATAACACATCGTGTTTGTTTACTTTTTGGCCCAAAAAAAAGTTTAGGATTATTCAGTCACTCATTTGGTCAAACTACCTGTTTGAAGCGTGAGGATTTTCACCAGGAGGCCGATGATCATCATTGCAAGCAGAGCAGTCAAAGCGGTCACGGTCAAACACGCCAGCTTAGTTATGAAACTGGAGCACTGTTCTGCACGATCAATAAAATGGACAAAACTTAGTTATTTGAAAATATTTGCATTTTACACCAAATTTCTGCTCAAGGCAAACATACTTGAGTCGTACCTTTACACTGGCCATCAACGTCACGATAAGGTGCTACATCAGCTCCACCTGGAGGCTCCTTACCTTCTTTGAGAAGATTAAATTAAGTTGGATTCTGTTTGTGATCGGCAAAGAGGCTAAACTTTCAATCTGAATTTTCACAAAGCACATCAAGATAAGGACAAAACCTCAATCGCACCTCCAACTTTGACATGTACTACATCAATCATCGTGTGCGCGTTTGTGTAAAAGCCGCAGAGATACAGCCCAGAGTCCGATAAATCCACTTGTTTGATTTTAAGAAAGACAAATGAGACGTTAGAGCTCATGTCAAATTTTCCATCTCGAAATCCACGACAGAATGCTGCATCACCAGCAGAGCCGTTCATAGAGGCGATACAGCTGATCTTGTTTCTGTTAACATTGTCTAATCTGGACCAGAATGTGTGGGTTATGACTTTGGAGATGTTGGAGCACTTCAGAGTGACTTCTTCACCAGGCTGGGCCTCCACAGTCTGAGACTCAGAGGCTGAAGCAGAAAGCCAGTCTGAAATGAACAGTTAAGTGAGTTTTTTGGGTTTTTTTACTTCAGAAAGCAGCAGCAGCAGCTCTCATTCCAGTGAATATTAAATAGTTCAGTTTCAGTACTTACTGAGGCTGCAGAGAAGTAATGCTGATACCCAGCTGAAGTTCTTCATTGTGTGCATCGTCTCACTGCCGCGACACTTTATCTCTGAGATCTTGTTTCTTTTGATAGAAAGAGGCGGAGTATTGTACGCGTTAATTTCTTCTTTCAGACTGGGCACATAAACGACTTCCAAAGAAATGTTCCAGAAACTCTGCAGAGGTTTGTAAAAAGAACCAAAAATAAACAGGCAGTGTTTATTCCAACACAAATGTTGTGTTGGAATCTCTTTGACTGAAGACGTTTTTGTCTAATGTGACGCATGAATGGCTGTGAATGGGTGTCCATATTGTATCACAGGGCCTGAAGTCCTCTGCAAACACAAGTTGGATAAGCAGTTGAGAGAAGTGATGGATGGATTTTAGCTGTTGTTTTTGACCAGATGGCCTTAACAGACAACAGGTACTCACACTCAACCAGATTAAAGGAAACCTGCAGATTAGGATTCAAACTCAACACTAAAGATGATGACTTCCACTCAGTGAACAATAGGAGAAACCTGCAGGAGGAGACGGTGTTACGGACCATGAATGTTGCATGGCTGGACTTGCTCGTCTTCAAGTTTTTAACACATTCTGCAGGACTAAGAGACCTGCCACGAAAGAGAAAACAAAAATGTAGAGTCAGTTATCGCTTTATCTGGAGTCCTTTGTGGCTGCTGCAGGGTAAACTGTGAAAGCTAGATGCAGGAAATGCTAGCACGCCGCTGAATGCCCTTTTTCCTGTTTGTACAGTGTACACCGAGTCACATAATGTGGGTAAGCTGAATGTCTGCTGAATGCTTTGTATGTGCACCTTAATATTTGGTAATACTCTGCAGGCTGCCAGTACTCTGTGCAGTTTAAAAACCATTTCCTGTGTACTGTGTATAAGTCGTGATCCATCTCATTTATTTATATTTTGCTAGGAAAATGGGAAATAGGGGCGGTGTTTTAAGTCAAGTATTTATTAAGTCTTCAGGTTAAGCTTGCCAGGCTTCTTGAAGGTCATTCAAAGCTCTTCTTTGATGTTGGCTGCCTTTACTCTGTTCTCATTAAGGATGTGGCAGGGACTACAGCATCTAACAAATTACAGGGGGAGCTCAGTGGAGATGGTAAATGCCAATGCCCCACCGGTGGAAGAATTAAATCCCTTTTTCACCTGCTTTGAGATGGGGAGGTCTCAGTCTGCTCCTCCAGTTTTCCAGCCCTCCAACACTCATATGCCCAAGTTGCTGGAGCATCAGGTGAGAAGAGTGTTGAAAGCTGTAAATCCACCTAAAGCGGCAGGACCAGACGGGGGTACTGGGTAAGGTGTTGAGGGCTTGTGCTGGCCAGCTGTCCAGAGTCCTCACAAAGATTTTTAGCATCTCCCTGAAACAGGCTACTGTTCCATCCTGCTTGAAAGCAGCCACCATTATTCCCGTGTCCAAGAAAGCCCCCATAAGCAGCCTCAGTGACTACAGAGCGGTGGCATTGACCTTTTTGGTCATGAAATGCTTTGAGAGGCTTGTCCTTCAAAAGCTCAAATCCTGCCTCCCACAGAGCTTTGATCAGTATCAGTTTGCTTATAAGGCAAACAGGTCAACAGCTGATGCCATCGCCACTGTCTTACATGCCGCTGCCAGTCACACAGAGAAAAAAGGGAATTATGTCAGGATGCTTTTTGTTGATCTTAGCTCAGCATTTAACACCATTCTGCCGAGCATTCTTGTCAAGAAGATGACTGATTTGGGGTTCGCACCCCTCACCTGTCATTGGATCTACAGCTTCCTGACAGATTGCCCACAGACAGTGAGAGTGGGGACCTCCAGATCCTCCACCCGAACGCTCAGCCCCGGCTCGCCTCAGGGCTGTATGTTAAGCCCCTTCCTCTATGCTCTATACACACATGACTGTGTCCCCCCATCACCAGTCAAACATCATAGTTAAATTTGCAGATGATATAACGGTGGTGGGCTGACAACCTTACCTGGTCTACCAACACGTCAGCGGTGGTCGCCAAGGCTCAGCAGAGGCTACACTTCTTAAGACTATTAAAAAAAATGCCACCTGGAGGTAAACCTGTTGCACACTTTCCATCGCTCCACAATAGAAAGTGTGCTGGGATACTGCATCACGGTGTGGTATGCTGGCTGTTCTGCAAGGGACAGAAAGGCCCTGCAGAGTGTTGTCACCAAATGCTTTCTCCGAAGGGATCATTTGCTTGTTGGTGTCTTTACTTTACAATATAAAGCACCTTGAGGTGAGTGTTGTTGTGATTTGGCACTATATAAATAAATTTAATTGTATCGTGTATACAAGAAAGGACTGCACCAGTATGCCACTTTCATAAACTCATCATTTTGGTAGAGAATTACAGTTGTTACAGTTTGTTTTTTTTTTCCCACAGAACCCATTAAAATACAGATTTGGCTGGTTTGCTAAATAAATCCAGTCGTTTATTTTCGAGTACACTCGGCCATCAAAAGAGGGAAACAATGTTATTAACAATAGCAATGTGATAACAGCCTCATTAGGAGGAGTGCATGTATAGTACCAGTCAAAGGTTTCCACACACGCTTTCATATGAATGGGTGAGTGTGTGGAAAACTTTTGACACTGTTGATACTGCATCATCTCAGGTGTCCATTTCCTCCTTTTTTCCATTCGCATCCTCACTCTGATTTTAGCTGCTTGAAGCGCGCTCTCCTCCTCTCTAACAAGAATTGCTTTTATCGTGTGGTTTGGTACTGTCTCAGTCTCCCAGTGGCCCACTAGCATTTTTCTGCATTTATTTTTGGCTTCATATTAGGGTATATGATAGCTGGTGCGATGTGACTAGAGTGCCCACACACAAGATAAATGAGGGTAGCAGCATATTATGTACAAAATATTGAGAAAGAAAGGCAAGCGTTGTGCCTCTCAGCATAGCCTGGTACAACATGTGGCCTGCAAATGGGCTCTGTGCCCAACCACATTTACAGCCGGTGGGGGTTTCCTGTCACAGTGGAGTGCAGCACTGACCTCAAGGCTACAGCATGACATGTAAAGCCACAGAGATTACCCTTACCAACAGCCTGATTTTTTTGGAGCCTGCAGAAGAGGCTGAATGCTTGCAATGCTCAGACTACATATGTGACATACAGTATATTATGTAATCATTTTCTAAAGCACAACAATTTCTTATTTTTACATTTTCAGTTGATGTTTTAGAAAAAAATATTCTCTTGTTTGTTGTATTGGAGCAGTCAAGAAAAACCCCAAAACAAACAAAAAGCCAAACAGCATTCATTACCTTGGAGCAAGAAAAAATATTGCCACTTATTGTTATTCTTCAGAGGTTTAATAAAACATTTTGCAGCTATCTCTTGAGTCCAATCTTATGCATGCAGTGTTTGGTTCTAGCACTGTCGACTACACTTAAGCTGGACTAAAATCATCCACCTTTCCTTTTTTTGACTTCTCATCATCTATTTTTTCCATTCCTAATGCAAAGATTTTTTTTTGTTTCTTTCTTGTGTGTATGTCTGTAGCATATTACTGAAGTAATTTGGGCAGGACTGGCATACTAACCTGGGCATTGTCTTGTCTTCACAGGGGATCAATATAGTGGGGCCCAGTGATGTAGAGCCCCAACCTCAGCCTCCTCCTCCAGCCATGTACCAGCTGGATATAGTCCTAAAGAAAGGGAAAAACCTCGCCATCCGAGATCGGACAGGTAGGAGGTATTCCAGAGTATTCAGGATTTTGCAAAGCGATATGCTTTATTTGCCCTCTATCTACCCAAATACAGTAAATGAGAGCTACAGTACTCTGTGGTGTGACTACCACAGAAAATGTAGCACCTAGAATGCTATCTTCAAAGCATTACTCTCTTCATGGTTAAATAAAACTTTGGTGGTTTGCCAGATTATTTATTCAAAAAAGCCAAACCAGAAATCAATTATCTTAAAACTATTGTCTGTTTCTAAAAGTATCTAAATTCACTTATTCCTTCATTAAAAAAGGAGCTTCCTTCCTATCCCAATAAAATACATTAGGCCACCAAATAAGATGGGTAGGCCTGGATGCTAGCAAAGCAATAGAAACAAGGCTACAAGTGTTTTGGCATCAATTTTACATCCTGTCCAGGGTGATTATGTGATTGCCTTTATTAGTCTATGGAGGTGCTTCTACATGAACCATAGTGTTCATATTTGTTTCTAATGAAGAACATGAGTATCCATGTACTGGTGTCAATTATTTCTTCAGGGCTTAAGTGGCTGTATGGTACAAAAAATACGTTAAATCAGGCTTCAGACTCAGAGGTATGACATGTTTTGACTCAACAGATCAATTCTTTGTTTTAGTTCTTTAATGTGATTTGTTAAAAGTAATACAATTGTGGAAAATCATCTAAATTATTATTATTATTTAGATTTATCAGTTTTCCACCCATTTTTCCACATTCATTTTTTTAAAGCTCCCTTTCTTTACTTGCTTATCTCCATGTATCCTTTTATTATATCATAATCCATTTTCAACATGTGACATCAGATTTATTCAGTAGAAATGATTTGGTGCATGAAAACAATTCAGCTTTGGCTTAATCTAGGCTATTGTCACATTTGGACCCAAGATGAATGATTGTAGTGTGATCTTCTGGTCTCGTTTGTGTGATAAGATGAAATTGTACTGTAAGCACTTCCATTGACTGCTTAGTATGAGCAAGAGCTTCAGTGTAAAGAATATACTTTATTGTAATGTACTGTAAAGGGCTCTCTTATAGGTTTCTGTAACATAAATTAATAACTATTAGAGAATGTAACCTAGAAACCCTAAGTAAGGCTTTCTCCCACTGTGAAAATATAATTTATTTACCTTTGCACCACAGTAAAAGTCTCTGGAGCTACAACCAAATGGACTTGCTTTTAGAACTAAAGAAGCCTTTTGGATGAGAAGTGAAACGTCTTCAAGAAACTGAAAGAAGGCAGTCACCTTTTTCAAGCTCCAGAGACAACCATGGCCTGGATGACTGAGAACCTACACAGAGTAAAAGATATGAAGTCATCTTAAGTGACTCTGATAAACAATGTTCACCGCCTCTCTGAGGCAGGAGGATGTGATTTTAAGTGCGAGGTGGATCGCCTCAACTTTAATACATTATAAACTCTCACAGACAGCGGATTGCATGGTGAAGGACGCTGAAGCCTCATTAGTGGTTCTAGAGGTCACCATGACAACAGATCAGAATGTGCCCTTCTCTCTCTCCCATGCATTCTGACTACCTGTCCACCCAGATAATGAGCACTGAGGTGCTGAGCTCACCTGTCCTGTTTTAGCCCATCAAGACACCTCATTATAGAGAGACAGAGAGCGAGCGAGGAATATAACGGAGAAATACAATTTGGAATGAGTATACTATTAGCAAAAAAAGCAAAAAAACAACAAGTGTTGTTTTGTCACGCAGTGCTCACCCAGGGCTTCTTCCGCCTAATATTTACAGCGGCACATATTAAATCTTGATGTGTACTACCAGGATGTTTGCATTTTTCCACACTGAACAGCAGGAAATATGTAAATCGAAGAATACAGAAAAGAAAATCTCTCTAGGTTGCCTTCTCAGTTATCTGAGAGGTCTGAAGTAGAGCAGGATTATCAAATAAAAGTAGTTTGTTGCAAGAAGCCATTTAGTTCTGCTACTTATTGATTCACTAAAAGCTCTGGCATGAATTATAAATGATACAAATAGTCTCCAGTTTGTCAGGAAAAAAAAAACTTTAAAAAATACCTCTTCAATATGGAAGCAGAGAAAGTTAGCAGACCTGAAAGTGAAAACCATGAAATTGTTTTGATTAGAAAATTAGTCTGAAGTATTTTGTAGTGCTGGAATTTGTTAACAAAAGGTACAGTCCGTAAACAATGGCGAGCTTCACACCACGTCAGCAGGAGGACACGCTTAAAAGAGAAGGTGAAGTGTTTTGTTTGGCACCTTAGCGCTGATTCATGCATCAAGTGACAGATGCGCTCAGACACAAGGTTGACTTGGACGACAGAAAAGACAGAGAGGAAAGGGGTTCAGTGGCAGGGGCATATCAGTGCCATGTGCTCCTTTGTCCACATTAAAGAAGCAGGCTTGATAGTTTTCTTTCCTAAACATGTGCTGCCATAACAAAATTTCCCTCCTTTCAAGAAATAAAAGCATGGAAAATACAATACATAATACACAATAAAGTGCTTTAAAAAGACTAATAGTGGAGAAGCATGTATGGCAACACAGCATTTAAAATTATGACACAGTGCACACATTTAAAACTTCAGTTTTGTTTAACTTTTGAGAGACTCGCTCATCAAGTTTATGATTACTGATTAAGTAGTATGTTTCTTTATCTATTTTTAAATAAAATAAATGACTTTTTCCCCTGTGGTAGACTTCAGAGCTGTCATTCTGACATGAAATAGTCTGGTTAGATAGTAGGTTAACAGATTTGTTATTAAGTTAATTATGTCTATGCACCATAAATGAACAGAACCTTCATTCATTTTGTTAGTAACACCTGTGCTTGACTGTGCTTGCCTACGAAGCACTTGCCTAAGTCACTGGATTTTGAATGTTTCTGGTTAAAATGCCTATCAGGAAATAGGTCTCTACATGACCTCAAGCAGAATTTTAAACTGCAACTTTAAACTTTAAATGCATAATTTTGCATGTGTCAGTTCCTTTCCATAATGCACCTTCATGAACCAACCTTTCTAGCCTCCCATGAATTGTGGGATGCATGTAATACTGAAGGCAAGTATTATATACCCTCTGAAAAACAAATGCTGCTGTCTTTGCCTCATCTTGTAAAAGACTCAACTTTCCATCATTCAGGGAGTTCCCCTTCAGCATAATGTGAGGCAGCATCTGGAAAGTAATATGTCAAACTGAACCAAACTCAATCCTACTAACACGTGTTTACAGGTAGTCTCTCAGGACTCTGTTTCATGCCTCTGTTACAGTAAATCAGCGAGTGCTTGAGTGTTATCTTGCAGTTTTTATGAGCCCTTTGCGGTCATTCTATAAAGCACTAACAAGAATATGCACCTGCAAACATAGTGTATTAAACTATGGGATTAAACTATGAAATATAAGCTGCTCTTTACTACCTCCAAAGCTGCATGTTCTCTAGGTTCTAAGATCATCCACATTTGCCATAAAGCATTTTAAGCTACTCGTGCATTTCTGCTGAGCATGCAGGTGCTATCGGTTTGAGTCTGTGAGGGTTGACTGGTCAGGGCTGAGGTCAGGCATCACATTTTGGAGTAGAAACACATTGCAGGCATCGACAGGACATACTTGGAGATTCCAGCTTTTACTGAGGGAGACCTCTGACTCTGTGACACACTTCTCACATCTTTGCCGTGACAAAAGAGTGTGATCTTGTTTATTTGAAGTTGATTTCAGCTCATCAAAATGCATCTGTCAGCCACCTCTTTAACACTTGTCTCAACAGAATACCGAGAGGCTGGTGGTTACAAAGCTCCAAAAGTTTTTTTTTGATAGTATCACAGCAACTTGGCAAGCACTCTCATCAGTCTCTCTTCTACATTTACAGTCAAACCATTTCACAATTTGCCACCAGGAGAATGGTTTATTATTATGACTGGATAACAAAAATGTGTGCTTTTATTTACCATGTGTATAAATGTAGTAGACACAGACACAAGCTGGAGCTTGTACAGTTTTGTCCTGCTTCCGTTTCTTTACACCTGCGTATTGTGTTGAGTTTAACCTTTCTCATATTTCTGAAAAATCTTCGTGTGTCTACTTGGAGCCTTAACTTTGTCTTAGCTGTCATATATGATAGCTCTGTGGTGAGCTCAGATGAAAACACATTGCCCTCTGTGTGCCCACGGGCTTCCTGTGGGTGACCCTACGGTGAAGCTTGTCAGGAGTCTAAGACATAACATTTTACAATTTTGCTGTTTTCGATGTAAGGCTCACTGGTAAAATTAGCAACTTAGCATTAGAAAACCTGGACATGGAAGAGGTGACTGGAGTGTTATAATGGGTTATAGACCAGTAAAGATGTATTTATCATTGTTAAACATGTGATTATCTTTTCAGGCTCTGAATATCTGAGTAGTGAACTAGTTATTCCCACACCTTTCTACTACTCCACACTTCTTCTTGACCTACCCATCCTGCTTTGTATGTCTTGAAGGATAATTACCAGATACACCAGGTACACACTGTAGTACACAGATTTCAATGTATTTCACTGAGGTTATTTTTTGTTTGTTTTATCTGATGCAGAAAATTGCAAAAAGACAACTTTGTTTTTTAAGTGTTTCCTATCATCATCTTGCAGCTCTCAGAAATAAATGTGTAATTTTACATCTGTGTTGCAAATGCACACAATTTCAATCTATTGTAAACACATTCAAACACTCAATAGATTCCCGACTCTAATTTGGGATAATACTAGTGCAGTTTTTGGTGCTGAAAATGTCGGGTGATGACCACAAAAGCACAGGGGAGTTTCAACCCTCATTATCAGTTTGACATCTCAGAACGTGTTTATTAAACTAAGGTACCGGTAATTTTCACTCTAAATATAAAATGCATTTGATGCATTTGTCTCTGTCCTCTCACTCCTGTCCTATATATACTTTTCTTTTCCATTCAGTCATCACTGGTTTTATCTTGTGCATAGCCACAGAATGCTATGTTTAAGATTGTGGAATGATATAAATACAACCATATAAGTACGGGGCATGAGATCATTGTTTTGGCTTGTTGTCATTTATAGCCAGTGAATCAAACTGAGAAAACAGACTCAAACAGAGAAATATGTAGTAGAATTGGTGCAACATTTAATAAATGCTGTAGTGTCATTTATTAACTGATAAGTTAAAGACTAGATAATATCTGGTTTTTGAAGAAATTGCACATTTTCAGTCTATAGCAGCTAAGTAATAGCTGGCTACACAGTTGTAGTTGATATTACTTGGATGTGCTGACTCGTGTGTTCATTGTAGAGTGCTTGCGTGTGTGTGTGACGCTCCGTTAGTGTGTGTACATATTAAGTACTACTATTAGTGTGAAGGTTTACAGTGATTAGTTTTCAGTTTGCAAAGTGCAGTGACAGTGACAGAGCCCGACACCACTGGAGACATGCTGTGATTTGTTTTATTTTAAGTCCCCTTAATTACTTTCTCACCTCCCATGTTATTCTCCTACAAGCCGTGCACGCTCCTCTCTTTTTTTCCGAGTCTGCTCATTCAGCTCAACTGCATGTTGAAAGCTCACACTGTTGTGCTATCTGCCACTTTGGGTACAGAGGCACAGAGGCTTGGCTCAGAGAGCTAATAATTTATTATTTCACACAAGTACAGTGTGTCTGGATGTGTAGATGTTGATTGCTCACATGTGTTTCATTATAATTCGGTGGAGGTTGCACAGCGCACGTGCTGCAAATGTTCAATACATCCTGCAAAGTTCAGCTGCAAAGTTTGACTGCAGGGACAGACAGACCAGAAGAGCACAAGCTTTATCGTACACCTTTCAGACTGTAGATTGAGTACATATACTGTAGCTGTTAAACACAAAGCTGCAGTACAGCATGTTGCAAACACTATTACAGGGTGATTAACAGTGTTGCCACTCTCTCTTTGTAGATAACGGCAGATTAAATGAATCTTTGGGGCCAGGCAACATATACTATGATTGTGGCTTAGGTATTAGCGTGAAGGTTTACAGTGATTAGTTCTCAGTACAGTGACAGTGACGGAGCCCGACACCACTGGCAACATGCTGGGTTTTGTTTTATTTAAAGTCCCCTTAATTACTTTCTCACCCCCCGTGTTATTCTACAAGCCGTGCACGCTCATCTCCTTTTTCAAGTCTGCTCATTCAGCTCAACTGCATTAGTCAAAAGCGCATACTGTTATCCTGGCTGCCTCTTTGAGTTTTAATATCCAGGCGCACATTATGAAGGTTAATTTTGGGAAAACTTTCAGGCCATGGAAGTAAGCTTAAAGCTTAAAGCAGAGGAGGCATGGAGTTTATGATTGTGTGCAGTTGCAATGAGGCGGGTTCTAAACCCGTATTTCACTATCTCGTGATTAATTGCCTTATGTGGAGTCTTGCCCAGTACATCCTCTGTACCAGATTGCATTCTTCTTAATGGGAAACCCCAGAGCTGTTACCATCCGTCAATCCTGACATTACACACAGACCAGGAACTCACACACATGTATGCACACACCCATATTTGCAACCACACACAGCATGTACAGTCTAAATGAGAGCCTGTTCTAGGTGTGCAGCTGGAGCATGACTGAGGGCTTTATGGGTAGCTTTACTGCACTTTTCTCTCCTCCTGTCTCAAATCTCATGACAAGCATCAGTGAGCCTCCTCCATTGTGTGGTTCTTAATAACAGAGGTTTTGACAGGTAACCTATTGGCCAACTCAGAATAAATCTTCCCACACTGTATTAGTGAGGTTAATAGGGCTGCGGCTTTCAAGGTTAGAAATTTGCTAAATATTAAAGATTACATGCTGAAATTGAATTATTTTTGAAGATAAGGGCTTACTTTTATAGAAATAATCTCAGAATTAGTGCATTAATGTGTAATATAGTTGCTGTAATGTTATTATTTACACCTGTTTCCATTCCCTTTATAAAAATGCAGTTGTTTTTTTAAATACTACTTTCATTCGCACCTTTTGTGTGTAGAGAAATGTTTAATGTAATCTGTGATTTCTTCCAGCAAACTCAACGTACACCTGTGTTTAGCTCAGCTCAGTGGGTTAATAATTCACTATTTGATGCAAGTACAGTGTAACTGAATGCGCACATGTTGTTTGACCACATGTGTTTCTCTACATTTGAGGAGTTGGCACAGCGCAGAGGCTGCAAATAGTTAATATGTCCTCTATCATTGCAAACTTCACTGTTCAGCATACTTTGACTGCAGGGACAGACAGACAGCTGAGCACAAGCATTTAATTGTAGACCTTCAAGGCTGTAGATCAATCACATGTACTGCCTCTATTAAACTGCAGTACAGCATGTTGCAAACATGTTACAAACACCTTATAATAACAAGGTGATTAACAGTGTCGTCACTCTCTTTTTGTAGATGACGGCAGAATAAATGAATCTTTAGGGCCATGCAGCATGTGCTGTGATTGTGGCTTAGCTTTACTTAATTTTGTGATATATAAATATTAAAAGACTGTTAATCTCATTGACTGAATAATGTAGCAGCTTTTTTATTATGAGATAGTGCATTATTGATGGATTTCTAATGCTATCAGCAGGTGGTTTGTCATTCATATTCATTCTACTTTACTCACTCAAAATGTTATTAGTACGGGTCACGAGCTCCAAATCTGAAATCAGATTTTTGCAAGCTCCTGCTGGTAGATTTTGCTCAGTGCTTTTTTATGCCTTTATTTTGGAAGAAAGATTGACAAGTTTGCTGTTGCATGTTTTTGTTTAATTTGGACTTTTTTTGCTACAGTAGTATATACACTGTAATGTAATACACAGCGAGTGTGACATGTGACCTCTGCTGTAAACACAAAACAGGCAGTGCTCGTAACCTGGCTGTGCGACTTGTGTGTTGTTGATGAACATGAAACTGATTTAAAATATTAGAGTATGACGATAAGAATCTGATAGCATGATTGTGTGTCTCACCCTGTCCTCCAATCTGCTCTTGGCCTTCCGCTGGTTCGGACTGCCAAACGAGGGCATGTCCTTTGGACTCCTTTGTGCCGAGTGTGGTGTGAAGAAGAGGGCGATCTTTTTTTTTGGTGTTTGGAGGATGTGCTGGTTCTAAGCAGTTTAAGGTTATAGTCATTCTCTTAATATAACATGAGATGTTTTTCCACTGTTAAATATCTACAATTATCTTTATTTTGCATCAACTCGTCATCTGGAGTATGCCTTTGTGACTCTACAAGGGGACCTAACTTGAAAGTGCAGATCTGTTTCCTCATTTTTTTAATCTATAGTTTTAAATAGCCATTTTCAGGTTTGAGATTCTCTTTGCCCACTAGCTTCATTCTGTTTCTTAGCTCGAGTGTTGGCTGACCTCACTCATCAACAGCTTTGGAGGAAAAAGGAAACAAAAACGAGATCACCCTGTTGAACTGTTTACAGGCCCTTTAATTTCCACCTCCATCACTCACCCTCACAGGGAGTTTAGAACTCTCCTCACTGATACTTATTTTTAGAGCATGATATTACACTGTCCTCTGCAGACACGGGATTAACTGCTCATATATTATCATTTAATAATTCAGTCCCCGTTTGTCTGCCCTGTACTGACGTAGAAAGCTATTGATCATGAATGTGTAATGAGCATCTAGAGATTGATGATGAAAGTGGAGAAGCAGAGTAATGAATTGTTCTACACAGCACTGTAAAAGTATATGACAGACACCAGTGTTGTCTTATTACGCCTTTCACCCCAGAGTCAGAAACAAGCACCTGTCATTAACACATTAGTGTCCTGATTAAGAGTGTCGTGTGCAGCAGACTGTTTTACTACAGTAAGTCTTAACTAAAGACTGACCAAAACTGGTTTTATGGGGCCAGTGCCTATATGGCACTGATATATCGGTCGGTTTATTAGAGTCACAATGAAATCTAAAGCATATAAGCTGATATCGAACTGTCAAAGGCAGGCAAGCACTATATCGGTCTTGCTGTAGTCATAACATGGCCTTCCTTTATATTATGCTAGTTTAACTGCAAGGGTGGTCACCTTTCTTCAGCGTGCATTGTAAGAACCGACCGCTCTTTGTCCTACGAATTCAGACAGACAGAGCTCATCCTTTATTTTGTGGGAAGCATTCATCCAAGGTCGGATGAAATTGGTGAAATTTGTGTACTCACATGGAAGCAGTGACTTCTAAATAGAAGCATTAGGTGTGGAATTATGGAAAAAAATTTTGTCGTGCGTGAATTTTGACATAAATGTAATAAAATTCTCTGGCCCGGTAATGATTGGATGGCAGCCTCATTTAACTGGAGCTGGAACTGGTAGTTTTGACACTTCCTCAGTTTCGCACTGTGTTGGAATGATCACTGCAGATAAAGAGAAATGAGTTTTCTTTCTGGGGGGGGGGGGGGGTTTCCTTTGGGGGGGTGGGGTTTTATTTTACTCATTTTGGTATTTGTACCTTGC
>VUQK01009501.1:0-20510 GCA_015106715.1 Bujurquina vittata | reverse complement strand
AGATCAGCTAAAAGAGTTACTTCATTTAAATCAGTGCTCAAAACTTTATAACTTGAAGTGGATAATCAATAAACCATGACTGCAGCCTCCTTTTAACGGTTTATTAGTTTTAATTTCTAGTGGGTGGTTCCCCATGTTCACATATGGTCTAAAGATTAGTCATTACCGGGCTGAATAAAACAGCTGGCTTGGGAAACAAAACAAAGGACTGGATCCTCCTGCAGTTTTACTGCTGTTTTGACATTGTTTTTACTAAAGTTGTAGTGGAAATAACCTGGATTTGGTGGTGATGATTGCGTCTGCAGTAAAAGCATGCTACATAACTAGACATTTGTGAACTGGGCAAAAATAGGGCACACAATAGTTTGGTTTTCACTTCTAATTGTTGGTGTTATATTTCTCTTTCTATACCCATATTATATATATACATAAATGTTTCACATGTTTTAAATGTGTTTCTATCCCTCAGTAAATGTGATACACAAAGATGTGGTCATGTTTTTGTTAATGTTATTACATACTAAAAGGGTCAATAGTTGAAGCCATCGCCAAACTACTTTATAAGGAATTAAGGAATATATTCAAGACCTGCTCGCCAGAAAGTGGACAGTGAAATCCAGGACATCTTATGCTTCCCCTGTAGTATCTGTGCATCAATAGGATGAGACTTTAAGGCTCTGCATCAATAAATCAGAAAACCATTCCAGACAGGCAACCACTCCATATTGGACCAAGGGAATGCATACCACCAGGGTTAAATCGCAGATGGATCCAGACACCTTACAGCATTAGATTAACTTTATTAATCCCTTTGTGAGGGTTCTGTCAGGGATATTCATCACACTTTGGCCTTTCACATAATCCAAGTGCCTACAACAGATGTATGGAGGAGATTTTGAATTCCTTACAAGATGAGCATTGCATCCCTTATCTCGACAGTATACTCTGACATGCCAAGACATCTGAAGACCATGTTGAGAGACTGAGGTGGATTTTGAGGGCTCTTCAACGTCATGGCATCAAACTCAGGGCCACCAAAGGAAAGAATCACAAACACTGCTGGTGATGTCCAAAGGCTGCTGGGATTTCTAAGATACTACAGAACGTTGCCAGAATTGTGAAGCCACCGTATTACCTACTGCAAGTGAAAGGAAACCGTGCACCACTCTCTCAGATCAAAACAAGTAAGGAACAAGTAAGGCCAGCTGTCCTCGAGAGCTTCAGTGGACCTAGTGGACCTGCAAAACAGGTCCACTGCATTGACAGGGCTGTCCATGCCTTCATTTCAAAGCCATTCAAAGCCTCAATGCCTCTGAAACAGAGGAATGGCTTTGCGAGTAGCCGGAGATGAAAGAAAATAGATTTAATGACAGCATTAATATGTTTGTCAAAAGTCAGATTACTATCAAAGATCATTCCCAAGTTCCTTGGAAAGGTTTTATTATAAATCTTTAAAGGGCTGGGATCATGGTCCGGATCGCCAAACACAATGACCTCTGTTTTCTGTTCATTTAGGTTGAGAAACTTTAAAGGCATCCACATCTTGTTGGGGGGGCTGTAGCTCAGGTAGTGGGGCAGTTCTCCCACTAATCAAAAGGTTAGTGGTTTGATTCCTGGTTTCTCCAGGTGGCATGCCAAAGTATCCTTGGGTAAGATACTGAACCCCAAGAAGCTCTCCAACACGTTAGAGTATAATTGTGTGTGAATTTTGGATGACGAAATCACTTAGCTTCCAGTAGTTCCACATGGAAGTGCTTGTGTGAATGGATAAATGTGAACATGCTGTGTAAGTGCTTTGAGTGCTCAGATAGAGTAGAAAAGTGCTATGTAAGAACTAGTCCATTTACCATCTTAAAGCCATCCAAAGAGTCCAATAAGGCCTTCAGAGGACTCATCGATTTTCTTTTCAGTGGCAGGTAAATCTGCGAGTCATCTGCATAGCAGTGAAATGGGATGCCATGTTTTTGTTTTGTTTTTAAACTGAGCCCAAGAGAAGCATAAAAATCAAGAAAAGTCCTAGGCCAAGAATGGACCCCTGGGGGACCCCACATGAGAGTAGGCTTTTTGAGGAAGATGTATCTCCCAACCTAACTGTAAAACCCATCAGTGTTAAATACGATTTAAACCAAGTGCAGTCCCTTTAATTCCAACAAAGTGCTCCAAAAGAGAGATAAGGATCCCATGAGCTACAGTATCAAAGGCAACACTGAGGTCTAATAATAATAATACTAAAATGACCAAATCCCTGGAATCAATAATAGTGATAAGGCAATTTAAAACTTTTAAAAGAGAAGTTTCAGTACTGTGATGTGCTTTGAACCCGATACTTCGGCAATGCCATTATGCTCTAAAAAGGTCTTGAGTTGAAAAAGGACAACTTTTTCCAAGACTAGAAAGAGGGCAATTTAGAAATCGGTCTGAAGTTGGATAAAATAATTGCATCAAGATTTTGTTTTGTAAGAATAGGCTCTATCACAGCATGTTTAAAACCAGCAGGTACGCACCCAGAAGTAAAACTGCTATTAATAATAGACAGCACACTCATTCCTACAGTGTCAAGTAGGTGAGATGGAATAATATCTAGAGGACATCTCGTGGGTTTCAAGTTTCTGACTACTTCATTCGGCAATGAAAAAGACACAGGCTCAAAGTGGTCAAAAGCAACAGAGGTTGGAGTGTGAGCAGATGGGTCAGTGACAGGTGGGATAATAAGAAACCTGATATTAGCAATCCTATCAACAAAAAATCTCAGTAGGTTCTGACACACTGCTTTAGATGCTACAAGAGGTGGAGCACTGGGAGTACTAAAACAGAGTTAATAACAGAATAAAATTTGGGGTCGGTGGCTGTTGTTGGACACAATCTCAGAGAAATACTTTTTGTTTTTTGCTGCTCTTGCAGCCCTCTGATAGGGAGACTGCGAGCCAGGCCTTCTTGTCCAACATCGGGGTCTTACCTCAGAAATATGCTTCTGGAAAAATGGTCAAAAACTCCAGTAAACACTGTGGAAAGCTTTCCGAGAAAAGTTGAAGCTGTTATAGCCGCAGCGGTTGTTCTGACGTCATGTTAAACCCTATGGATTAAGAGTGTAATGTCACTCAAGTTTATATCATGCGAAGGCAGATGAGCACACATGTTTGGCAATATAGTGTGGTATATGCCCCCCTGTCAGTGCCTGCGGCAGAATCTGAGGAAGTGGAGTTGCTGGAATAGTATAGGTCTATTTTGCCTTCATTATCTAGTAACCACCCAGGGTACGTGCTTAGTCCTGTAGCCCCTCAGACAGACTGTAGCCCGTCAGGCCATCAGGCTGGGATCCTGCATCCGTCTGATAGCCAGCAGTCAATTGATCCCAGTAGCGCAACCAGAAAATCCAGCAGTGATAGAAAACCTGCTCAAATGTTAACATTTGAACCCTCTTATTAGCCCAAATGCACAGTGAACACTGTAGGGGCCTATGGGGTAGTACTGTACATACGCCAGTATGGGAAATACAACCACCGCATTTCCACCCAAACTTCATCCCCTATCAATCACCCCATCTTGTTGTGTCATACTAGTTATTGCCCTGTGCCCACTGTATGCCTTATGTAACCCCTCACAGGTGTATTAAGGGGAATGGGAAATGTTTTTATATAGTGTCTATGCATGAGCTGAGTGTTGAAAGTTTGAAAGTATGGGATTGGTTATGTGCAATGCCATGAGCCAGTTTTCTTTGACGGGAGCCGTGTGGCACACAAAAGATGTGGTCAGATTCTTGTATGTTATTACATACCAACATTCTCAGTTGTTACAATGTAAGTATTCCAGCTGTTGCTGATATATATTTTGAAAGCCTTAATAGACTTTAATTCAGTTTTAAAATTCTTTTTTTTTAAGACAATGCCCCTAATCATCAACAGGTGGCAGCAGGGCATCAGACAGCTGTCTAAAACTCTGTTTTGTGCTGTTGTTAGCTCCCTCCTCATTCTGCTGCGAGAGAGCAATGCAGCAACACCCTAACATTGTCCCGTCTCCTCATTTCATCCTTCTTTTCAGGTTTGTGTCATGTTTAAGCATGAAAAACATATTGAATCATAAGAATATTTGAATGTAGTTCTAGGGGTCTGCAAGTAAGTTCAGAGTTGCATTTTGATTAGTTTTATGTCTCTGGATTGTAATGTTAGACCCACTGGGCTTGCTAGCATGGCAGCTTTGTTGACATTATGTGTGTCTGCTCCTTACTTGTTTGGAGGTTGTAATCTGAACTGCTCTGATATCCACAATCACACTGCACATGAAGTTGAATCCCAGGCACAGTTCACTCCGACAGGTGTAGTTATTTTGCACACTGATATCTATCAATCTCATGATGGTTGAGTGAGAAATGCAAACATTAAGAAAGTGTGTTTAAAAAAAACTAACTACATTGTGCAGCATGTGATGTTGCACTATGTAAATACATCAGTGGCTGCTAGAATAAGTATACGAATAAATGGAGGGATGCATGACGGGAGGTACAGAAATGCAGAGGGATGAGAAAACCCCATGCAAGTAAACCTCGAGCTGTAATCATTCAGCAGGTACGCTGAGATTCTCTTCCATTATTCATTATTTCCTATCCTCATCCACTTCTCTGTATCTCTGTCATCACACATCACTGTCTTCCCATATAACGTTCTGTCACTGCAGTGTTAAAAAGAACACAGGAAATGGAGAAGTGAGTGTCTATATGACAGTTTCACGTTAACTTTTGCTGAAGTCAGAAACCTGGCAGCAGTCGTCTGTCTGTCTGTCTGTCTGTCTGTCTCTCTGTCTGTTTATGACTGCACACAGTGTACTTGATTGCTTTCCTGTTGTTATGAGTGGGTTGCTGGCATTGTACAACACGCCCACAATGGGAGCGCTGCTTTCTGATGTTTATTGTGTGCCACTTGAAGTGCATCAAACCTACAGGCCAAAATGAATTAGTAAACCAAATTACCGGGCTGACTAAAAGTCAGTGCCGCCTTACTTTCTAAAAACATTTTGAGCCAGCAAGAATCAACAAGCCTCCCAGTGTTGTTCACTGCTGGAACATCACACCGATGAAAATATCTTGATGCATTTGTGCTCCACTCTTTTCCGTTTCTTTCTTGTGCTATGAGTCCATTTCAAGTAAAACCTACATAGGCTGGTGCATTTCACAGCATAACCCCGGCGGAGTCAAGTTACTCATGCATTAACATTAGAATTTTAAACTTAAGTTAGATGAGTCATGCAGCAAAGCTGTCAGGGAGCTTCTGCAACACATGATCCTCTGGCAAGCTTGAGCATCAAAAATGCTGGGAAAAAGTAATTAATGTGTTTTCTAGTATGACCTCAAATGAAGATTAAATGTGTGTGCATGACCACTGTGCATCTATCTTTGTATCTGCTCATTCCTTTGTATGTGACCTCATGTTAATTCCCAAAGGTTGGTGGTAGGATGCTTGTGGATTTCACCTCTCTCTCTCTCTCTCTCTCACACACACACACACACACACACAGACACATGCACACACACGCATGCCTGTCTTCTTCTATGTGTGAAGACCTCTACGGAGACCTCTGCAATTGTGAATTACAGGCACATGAGCACAAAGAGAGCTCAGGTCAGAGGAGGGAGCCCCTGGTGATCACAGGAGGGTGGTGTGGTGGATTAAAGGCCAGTAAAACCAATACTGATCCTTCTTAAGAATAAAGGAAATGTAGGCGGTATTGGCTGAAAGGGTAAGGATGGACTTTGGAAAGACACACAAAGATATACTGTACACTTTTCAAGGGAAAAAATTGTGAGGGGTGGAACTGAATCCTGTAAAGTCCAAAATAAAATCCAAGCAATTACTTATTCTTGCGCTGGTAACATCAGTACTCCCCAAAAGGTTAACATTCCATGACTATAGCTACAATTTTGTGATTATCAATGTACAAATTCATTATTCACAACTTATTTTACATAAGGCAAGAGATCACAACTATGTTCCAGGTATCCTGATATAGCACCTTTATGCGCATGTCATGTCAGTAAGGGGGAATGTCTAGTTGCCATTTCTGTTTTACCAACATATAAAAGAAAGTTAAAACTTTTCTAATGATGAACACATCATCTGTATACCCTGGTAGCAAGTATTTAGATATGATCTGAATTAAATCAGTCACACACACGCGGTTATTTTCAGCTAAAATGTAACAAATACCTGCGCCGAGACTTCCTCTTCATTGTGCTCGGTGTCTCAGTCTGACTTTGAATACAAATTTATTTTATTTGAATTCAAATCAATTTTTTTTTATATCACTACATGCAGTCATCTCAAGCAATTTATATCGTAAGGTAAAAACCCCACAATAATTGCAGAGAAAACGCCAACTCAAAACGACCCTCTAAGAACAAGCACGTGGCGACAGTGGGAAGGAAAAGCATGCCTTTTAACAGGAAGAAACCTCCGGCAGAAGCAGGCTCAGGGAGGATTTCAACAAGACATGCTCAGTGCATTGTGTGCACCCGTGTTTCTGAAGATGAAAAGGCCGTCCTGATGTCCTCTAGTTTGTCACAGGCATCTGTGTTTTGGGAATATACAACATTCTCACTGTGGTATCCTCAGTGGATCCTTGAATGTTTAATAAGTACAACATCACAACTGTGCATCAAACCAAAACTGAGGCGCTTGTAGGTTGCTGTCCCAAAATGTCCTTTAGCTGCACAAGCTGAATGTCTCAGTCTAGCGAAGTCAGCCTGCCAGTACCAAAGCACCCAGTGGACAGGAATATGGACTCATGCAGTCAACCCAGGCATAAGAAAGTTGCTGAAGTAAAAGTGACTTCAGTATATTGTGAGGTCGAGTGGGTGTCCCTTTCTCCTGAGAGGTTTCAAAACAGTGGATCCATACACCAAAGCCTGAAGTTAGGACCACACTGTCTTTGAATCTCACGGACAAGTTCTGTGACAGACACAGGAAGTCTGTTGTGTAGAGCTAACCCTTCAAAGGTGATGTCTCCCAAGATCACTCTGCAAGCACATCACTGCAAATCTCAACCTCTTTAAAAAAATTAAGATTTGTTTAAAAAAATATTTGCACGTGTTTCATATACACTGCTAAAAATTTTTTAAATGAATACTCGGCGCATTAAGTAAATTGAACTTGGTCCAGGGGTTCTTAATCAGTTTCAGCTGCTTTTGGTGTTAATTTAGTGTTAGTTTTACATTTAGTTAGAGTCAGTGTCACTGCTGGAAGCCAGAGGCAATACTTGGACTGGACCCTAGGTTCCACAGGTAGTCCAGCTCCTTCAGGATGCCATTACCAGAAAGTTTGCTTTGTCTCCCAGCACAGTCTCAAGAGCGTGGAGGAGATTCCAGGAGACTCTAGGAGAGCTGGGAAGTCCTTACCCCATTAGCAGGACCAGTATCTGCTTCTTTGTGCAAATGGGAACAGGATGAGCACTGCTCTACAAAATGACCTCCAGTAGCCATTGGTGTGAATGTCTCTGACCAAACAATCAGAAACAGACTTCATGAGGGTGGCCTGAGGGTCCAGTGTCCTCTAGTGGGCCCTGTGCTCACTGCCCAGCACTGTGGAGCCAGATTAGCATTTGTCACAGAATATCAGAATTGGCAGGTCCAATACGCTCACCCTGTGTTTTTCACAGATGAGAGCAGGTTCAGTCTGAGCACATGTAACAGCTGGGAAAAGGGCTGGAGAAGCTGTGGAGAATGTTGTACTGCCTGTAACATTGCTCAGCATGACCTGGTCTGGGGAGGCATATGGAGACAGTTACTTAAAATAAAAAGCATTTTTTTTTGCTGGACCTTTCTTGTTTAGACCTATATTTTTGTGTCATGTTACAATTTATTTTGATTTATGCTATAAATTTCTTTAAACTTTAATATTGTGCAAAAGTCTTGATATTTTTGCATAGGAGATTTCACCGACAGTAATTTATTTGAAGTGTTCTCCTGGCTTAATCACGGCCTTTCAAAGTTGTTCAAGAGGATGTGTTTGTTTTTTTTCATTGAACTAGCCTGCCACATCATTTTCAGGGTTCTAGCCAGTGATTGATGGCCCGGTGCTGCACAGGGCTGAGAATTTCACAGTTTCGCTATCAGATCTGTTCTATCACTGCAATTAGCAAGCGGACGCACACCTTGCACATTCCATGCATGCCACCCCATCGCAGATACCAGACTGATGTGTTTTTTCTAATTCGAGATCACTGCACTATAGTATTATTTCACTGCAATTTGCAGACTACCATTGGGCCCGGCCAGTATCATAACGGTCCTTTTCAAGCGTGATTTTGCAGGGCAAAACAGCGATCAGCGTGAAACCGAGGGGAAAGTAGAGGAAAAAGGACAATTTTGGGCTTCCAACAGAAAAATCAGAGGAGATGGTTTTGTTTCTTGTCTTCATGGACTCACAAGGATAACACACTTACGTGCTGCTTCAGGAATGTTTATTAACAATAGCTGCAGGTAAATGTGCACCTTATTTCCAATTCAATTTATACTTTAATTCCTAAAACATTACCCACCCCCTATCAGTATGGATATCAAGCATGATTTGTTTTTCCTCATTGAGAGCTGTTGTGTTTTCAAGATGTTCCTTTTTTTTTTTAACCAGTGTAGTTTTAGGGTGGCGATTTTTTTCTTACAGTTTTTTTTTCAGTCCACATTTACTGATGACAGGGAGGAGGAAACAGCTAACGTTAACACTTTAAATGCTATAGAACCTTAGCAATGACAGAACAAAGTGGATACTGCTGATTACTGCATTCCACCGAGGGAATATGAGACATATATAAAATATCAAAATGATGCATTGGTTTTAAAGGCAATTCATTTTCACCACTGAGCGGTACAGCATTCAGCACACTTCTTTCTTAACTTTGTAAGAGAAGTAATATTTCCAACACACAGCCCCTCCCTGTGAGGTGCATGCTGACAGGGATCTGAACAGGCTCAAATTGTAGTGTAACAGCTTTCCAAATGCTGTTTTTTATGGTCCCACAAAATAAAAGCAGCAGCCCCTTTGCATTAATGGACTACAATAGCTACATCTTTCTGTCCATGTGCACTTTTACAGTGGCGGGGGCTATGTGCTGGTGTTACTGCTCACATACTTCCAGCAGAACAGCCACATCGACAGTAAAGAGCTACATCAAAGGATTTTGTATAAAAAAAAATAAACTGAATCTTCACTGCTCAAAAAATAAAATAAAATAAAGGAACACTTTGAAAATGCATTAGATCAGATGGGGAAAAGTCATGCTGCATATCTATACTGATATAGACTGGATAATCTGTTAGGAATGAAAGGATAGTGGACACCCTGAAATGTGAAAAAAATGGTACTCCAAAGTTTGTATGGCCCCCATTTGCTTTGATGCATGCCTGACAATGTCAGGGCATATTCCTAATGTGACACAGGCGATGTCCTGGAGGATCTCTGCCCATTTCTGGGCCGTGCAGAAGTGGTAGGCCATGTAAATGCTAATGGACTGGTTCTTGTAGAGCCCTTTTCTACTCTTTTTGAGCATTAAAATCGCAGACAGTTAGGGATCAGTGGATGCTGAGGTGTATAGTAAACAGAGGTCACCAACTTTCTGCAGAGTCAGTTTCTAAAGACCTCCAAACTTCATGAGACCCTCTGATTAGCTCAAAAACAGTGCGTAGAGAGCTTTATGGAATGGGTTTCCATGGCTGACCAGCTGCCTCCAAGCCTTAGATTACCAATGCAAAGCAACGGATGCAGTGATGTAAAAAACACGCCACCACTGGACTCTAGAGCAATGGTGGCGTGCACATGTTCTTGGTTCCAGACCAGCTAGCTTGCGGTGTTGGAGTTGAACCCGTTTTTGGGCTGAGCATTATGTTTTAGTCTGTCCAACCAACCGGTTTGCACCTCAGACTGTCCAGATGCGCGGTGATGCCCTCTCAAGATGTGGAAGTCTATCGCTCAAGACAGCACTCATCATCTCATTAGGAGCACACCCCGACATTGTCAGACATGAAAACAAGCACATGGGGACCACAGAAACTACTGAAATGTAAGCAAAATGGACTAGCCTGACATATCATTTTTTTCACTTTGATTTTTGGGGTGTCATTTCAATCAAATGATGTGGTGCCTTTTGTTCCTAACATATTACCCTGTCCGTATCTTATTTGAGTACTGCATAAGCCATCTAAATCTGGCCTGAATATGAGAAGAATTTTAAGGTGCCAAGGGGGTCCTCAATTTGTAAGGTCATTTCAACCTCATACCTCTTACAAATCCACCCTGTCTTTTCTCCCCCTTCTCCTACACCCATTTATTTGGCCCAGCCTTTGAGTCACTCTAATCTTGTTCACCAAATCTCTTTTGAAATCCACATAACACTACCTCAGTCCCCATCCCTCTTTTGCTTTTCACCCTGTCTGACTGTGCCCTTTGAGGGTCAAGTCTTCAAATACAACACAATGGAGTGTATCATGTGTGCATCCTTTAATCACATCCTTCTATATTTCAACATGGATCCTATATATTCCTCCCCAGCATGACCACCACAACCTACACACATTATAGAGGTGCATTGATATATAATTCATTATACATGCCTTTGATCCAACGCTACTATAGACTCACTGACTTGTGGAGACTGGGCCATAATAAGCAGCCTTTGTGGATAGGAGGCAGGGCACATTCTTCTAATTTAGCTGAAATACGATGCTCCTTACGCTGCTTGTCAGTTGCACACTCATTATGCATTTATGCACATTTGTGCTGCGAGGACATAAAAATAATAATAAAAATAATAATACTGATTAAAATTTGATTGAGTCCATAGCTTGTCTTCTTGGAGCTGTCTTATTTTTACTCGGGTTTTTATACATATAATTCAAATATTACAGGCCTTGAAGGATGAAAGGAGATGAAGAAATAACAAGAAAATGAAGAGAATAATAAAATTCTAACCATATCAGCAGCTCCAGATTTTCAACTCTGTAAATAGCTGATATATGGAGAAAAACAGGAAATAGACACGAGAGTGATGGGAGGAAGAGATGATCCATGTTTAGAATGAGAGAACAGTGGCACACACACACACACACACGCACACACACGCACACACACACACAACCACACACATCAGCAATGATTTAGGGCCATGGCCTAGTATCCCTACGACTTTCAAAGCAGGCAGGAAGCGGAAATGAAAAGGCGATAACACATAAAATAATACACAAGCATAATAATGTGCATAGTGTAACACACACACACACACGCACACACACAGAGACACTTGTGTTAAATGTCACTCAGCTCTGGTTATATTGAAGTCTGGTTGTGTGTCCAGAGCAGACAATAGTGACTGACAGAGTCTGAATTCTGCTGTAATTTACACGACAGCCTGAGACAACTCCCCACCTCAAGTGCACACATTCACAAATATATTCAGGCACCCACATAAAAGGGCAATTTGTAATGATGGATGATCATTATTAAATGGGGTCCTAATTGGCGGTTGGTCATTGCGGTCATCTGCCTATGTAGGTGTTTTGTGTGTCTGTTTGATATGACCTCGCGAGCATTTCTCATTTACAGTGCTAATCCTGAACATTGGCAGGTTAATATTGTCCCAGTTTGATCACAGGGTATAATAAGGATTTTGGTTTGGTGTCAGAGTGGTACATTACAGCCTCATTTCATGTGAATTTGTGTGTGTGTGTGTGTGTGTGTCTGTGTGTGTTACACTGGTACCAGACTGGAAGGCACAGCAGGTGGGCCAGCAGCATTTCAGGGAGGCATGCACACTGCTAATTACTATCTGGATCAGTCATGTTGTTGGTTGGCATCTGTGTTCATGTGTCACCCTGGTGAGAGGAAACAAAGATAAAAACTGGATGCTCTATGTTCTCTTTATTAACATGGCTGGTGATAGCCCGACGGGAAACCAGTAAAGTTTCCAAACTCTGGAGTTGGGATTTCATGTGAAATTGCTTTCTATAAGATGTGGGGGATTTTTTTTTTTTAATATGTGATAATTTCTCATACAATAATACTTGTGTGGTGGAATTAGTGACGCTCACATTCCTGACATTGGTTTTAAATTTCTGACATGTCAGAATTATAGTACCATGTGATTCTGTGGTCATGCATAGCATCACCTGCATTAGTATTTATAACACTTTAATGTTATAAATACACAATCTATTAGATTGGAGATCATATTACTACACTCTGTAGGCTATTTTCATAGCACACGGTTAGCAATCCTGCTATGCGTTTGTCCTGCAATTGGTTTCCCCTTAATTCCAGAATTTACAACTCAGCCATCTCATTTAAGTTTCCCAAGAATGATGAGAAAGAGTTGAATTTATTATGTGAGCATCCTCACTGATTGAACTCCAAGGATCACTGCTACCATCCACCTCTACAGTGATGGCATTACACTGGAAAGTTTTACAAACTTTTATCAGAGACAACTGGATTTCATTGGATGTTTATGTGAACAAGGCCTAACTGACCATCTTTCTTTTTGGACTTCATCTTCCCCTCCTGCTGACATCTGATGCACAGTTGGTGACTGTGGCATAATAACTAACAGGGTGCAATATGTGAAAAAAAAGTCAGAGGGAGCTTGATTTTTAAACATTTTTATTTATGAAAACATACGCTACATGCACTATGAAGTCTGTTATTGTATTTATTATTAATTGCTGCTGTGAAAATGTTATTTTTATACAGTAGCACCTGTCAAGATCAATATCACAAAGTGCTCCACAGCAAAAAATGCATAAAAACAAAAAAGTTATCTAAACGCAAGTTCAAGAAGCTGCTTTTTAACAGAGACCACCAAGTCCATAGTTCTCAATGTCAGAGGAGTTTGGGGCCCAATGTCACAAAAGATCTGTGTCCTTTAGTTCTCAGCTTTGTTTGATGGACAGCCAACACGCTCTGACCACATGACCTCAGGGACCTGTTGGTCCCGCATGGGTATAAGAGTTCACTAATGTAGGCTGGTGCTTGTCCATCCAGAGCTCTAAAAGTCAAAACAAGTGAAGCCCGTGTAACTGAATTACAGTGGTGTGACATGTGAGGACTTAGAAGACTTGATCAGAAGCCTCACAGCAGCGTTTTGAACAAGTTGCAGATGTTCCAGGGAGGTTTTGTTCAGATAAGTGAACATTGAGTTACAATAATACAGACCAGATAAAATGAATGCATGAATAAAACTTTCCAGTTTAGAGTGTGACACAATGGGTTTTAACTTCTTAATGGGTTTTAAATTTATAAATGACATAAGAAAGAATGAACCAGAGACATGAGCATACAAAGCGAAAGCGAAGTCAAAGGTTACACCACACACTTTCTGATAAGTCACAAAGGGACCTAGAGTTTCCATTACTTTAGACACAAATCTGTCAGCGGCACGACAATCTGTAGCTTAAAAATATCATGGGGCTTAAAGAAGATATTTAAGTGAATGTCATCTGTGTAGCAGTGACAAGAAATGTCCTTAAAAGTGCTCAAAATATGCTGAGGAGGCAGCAGATATAACAGAAACAATAAACATCCCAAAACAGAACCTTGTGGCACACTGTAAGAAAGAGAAGTGGAAGATGACCCGACTTAAGAAACAGCCACATCAGACCATGCCAGCCTTTGGAGCATAATGTGATCGTCAACAGTATCAAAGGCATCAAACTGTCACTGGGGACACTAAGAAGAGCTGCTTCTGCAGAATGAGATCTACAAAAGTCAGACTGAAATTGATCAGCTTTATGATGTTTAGCTACAACCTTTTCTAAAATCTCCACAACTAATGGTCATTTTGAGAGTGGTCTGAAACTGCTAAGAAGAGATGAGGCAAGCTTGGGTGTTTCATTTTTTTTTTTTTGAGTGGTTGGATGACAGCATTCTTAAAGTAAGCGGGGACTTGACCAGACACCAGTAAAGCTTTGATTATAGTGAACACACAGGGACCAACAGACTGAAACACATTTTTGAACGAAGATGCAGTTAAAATGTCAAAAGAGCAGGATGATGCTTTCATTGAATCAACTACCTTTACCATGTCAGGTAAAGAAAGATGTTAATCTTTCTAAAACAACAGACTGAGCTGGAGCAGACACTGAAAATGCTGATGGAGAAATGGTGTTTGTCACATTACTGATCTTTTTCTACAAAGAAAGTAAGAACGTTTTTTACAATCTTCATTAGAAAGAAACAGGACAGGGGGTGAAGCAGGAGTAACAATATCACTAATAGTGTGAAATAGCATCTTAGGACCTTGCTCTTTGAAACCAAGTTTGATAAACAGACAGCCCTCACATCTCAGAGTGAAGTGTTAAAAGAAACTAAATGATCCTTTAAATGAATGATGTGAAAGTGTAAATGAGTTTTCCTCCACAAACGCACAACTTTTTTCTGAGAATGCTTTAAACAGTGAATACTGTCATTTATGGGAGGGGAAGAGTTTAAAACAGGAGCTAATCTTGTTTTAACAAGAGAGGACAAACTTGATTTAAAATGGAAAGGCAATATTCATTTAAAAAGATTTGTTACTGCATAAACATCATTATAAGGGAATAAAAATAAATTAAAAGCACCAAAAAATTTTACCCAAAGTAAAAACAAGTGTTTGTACTTTGGTTTGTCTGGATACAGAGACATACTCGGTAAAATGAAAAGAATGCATGACACTGACAAAGTCTCTGGCAAAGATGTCAGAGTCATTGTCAATATGTGTATATTGTGTTTATTGAAATTTCCAGCTATAACCAGTCTGGACAGCTTCATGCTTGAGGATAAAAGGTCACTGAACTCCTTTAAGAACAAACTATTTGGGCCACGCGGCTGACACACCACAGCACAGGAAAAAAGATCCTTATTCCAGATATTAATCAGCTGTAGTTCAAATGATGAAAAATGTCCTACCTTCATTGAACGGTGTGAGAATCTGTTTCAGAGCACTGCAGCGAGACCTCTTCCTCAACTGGATGTCCAAGGATGGCTGATGAAGGAATGATGCAAAGTTTAGGGATGTAAAATCAAAATCAGGCTGGAGTGAAAGATTGCTGCCACTCCTCCTCCTTGCCCACGTGCTCGGACAATGCTGAGTGGTGATATGACTCACAGTTGCTGATTCATTTAAACTAAAGGTTTCCGGTTTTTCCGGTTGATCTACGTTACCACCCTCACCTATGGTCACGAGCTTTGGGTAGTGACTGAAAGAATGAGATCGCGAATACAAGCGGCAGAAATGAGTTTCCTTCGAAGGGTGGCTGGCCTCTCCCTTCGGGTAGGGTGTTGAGTGCGGCCACCCGGCAGGGGCTCAGAGAAGAGCCGCTGCTCCTCCACATCGAGAGGAGCCAGTTGAGGTGGCTCGGGCATCCGATTAGGATGCCTCCTAGCCGCCTCTGTTCTGGGCATGTCCCACCGGGAGGAGGCCCCGGGGTAGACCCAGGTCACGCTGGAGAGATTATATCTCTCGGCTGGCCTGGGAACGCCTTGGGGACCCTCCTGACGAGCTGGTGGAGGTGGCTGGAGAGAGGGAAGCCTGGGCTACTCTGCTTAGGCTCTTGCCTCCGCGACCCGGCCCCGGATAAGCGGAAGAAAATGGATGGATGGATGGTGTGTTTGATGTTTTCTTTGGACAGCTGAGAAGCAAAAGGAGAAATGATTGTTGAATGAGGAGGTAAAACAAAGTATTGAAAGGAAGAGGTTTAGCAAAGAAAAAGTTGGATAAGCATAGATTTGAAGAAACTAGATAAGCGTACTGGGAGTCTAGGTGTACAGCAAAGACAGGCAACAAATATGAAAAAGGTAATACAGAACTGGAGGTGGCAGAGTTGAAAATGCTAAGATTCTGAATATAGCAGAGGAACAGCTCAGGTTGAGCAATTTGGAGACAGTGTAAGAGACTTTGGTTTGGACATGTGCAGTTGAGAGACAGTGCTTATACTGGAGAAAAGATGTGGAATATGGAGCTGTGACATAGGAGTAAAAGGGGAAGACCACGTTGTAGGTTCATGAATGTAATGAAGGAGGGCATGCAGAGGTTTGGTGTGACAGAGAAAGATGCTAGGGATAAGATGAGATGGAGGCAGATGAACTGCTGTGGCAACCCCTATAGGGAGCAGCCAAAAGTAGAAGAGGTTATTCATAATTCCAAATTTATATTAGGATTAGGGCCAGGACTTTAACGCGTTAATTTTGATTAATTAATTTAAAAGACTTTAACACGTTAAAAACTTGTAACGCAATTAATCACATTTTTTAAAAGTTCGGAACCGGAAACTTTGTGTTCGCTTGTTTTAGCACGCCTGTAAATCTGATGCACAAGCGACAGCAACACAACAACGATGTGCGATGAAGCCGCTTCTCTTGGTCCACTGAGGGGCAATTTTAGCTTTAAAAAACGTTCTGATGTGACTTTCGAAAATACTGCTGTTGTATACAGTAGTTGAAGCTACAAATGTGGGAGGAAACCAGAGTACCCGGAGGAAACTCGCGTAGCACGGTGGTTAGAACTGCTGTCTAATAGGTACAACAACATCTGAAAGGCCTGGGTTCAATTCCACCTTGGTCTGGGCCTCTCTCTGTGTGGAATTTGCATGTTCTCCCTGTGTCTGCGCGGGTTTCCTCCCACACATTGAAAGACATGGGGTTAATGTCCAAAATAAATATAATATAATGGTGTTATCATTATTGTCTAGTGTGCTTTTTACATTTATTTTTAATTTTTTTTTAATAAGTTAAACAATAAGGGGTTCATGAAATACTTGAAATCTGAATAACTGTAACAGCACTTTGCCAATCTTTGGTTTAATAACAATTAAAAAAACCATTTCAAACATTCTAAATTTTAGTAGCAAAAGCATTTTTTAATTAAAAGTGTTTAATTTGTTGATAATTTGTTCGCGATTAATTGCGGTTACTTAATTACAGAGCCTGTAATTAACTCGATTAAAATTTTTAATCGAGTCCAGGCCCTAATTAGGATATTTAAATATAATAAATAATGAAAGAACATTGCAACACCAATATAAATAGTGTATAGTTATTCACATGGATTGCTCAATATTCTCAAAAACTTGAAACTGTGTTTACGTGTGAAACTATGACAGCAGAATACTGTCCAATTTGAAATCTTTACATCGTTTTATCAGACTATAAGATTTCCTGCAGTTGCTGCACTGCCATAACTTTATACCAAATACATGTGAATTTTTCTGGTGCGTGGCATATCCAAGGAATTTCATGGCCAGGAAGTATTTGCTTCCAATTTGTCAAAAATAAATAAATAAATAAAAGAGAAAAAAAAGGGGTCTAATTATCATTTTAGAAAGCCAAACCAAAGAAGTACAATTTTACATGGAGGATAAATATCAAAAGGATTTTTTATGGAGCTGTTTCCAAAAAAATATTTAATACAATAATAAGTAGTGTAAAATGTGTTTTTCTTGGCTTCTGAATAAAACCATGATTTTGGGCAATGCCAACATGAAATTAAGGTTGCTGTGCCCTCAGTACTCAGTGAAAGTAGGCACACATTACCCTGCAGTGGCCCAAAAAAAATATGTTGCCATAGTAACAGCATCGTCCCTGATCTTAATAGTAGTATAGAGTAATAGTTTTGATGGAATGATGTGAAAGGGAATTTTTAGTTTGATAGTTTTATTTTCACCCATATGCAAACAAAGCAAGGGGTATCATCTAAGCAAAAAGAAATGCCTGCAGGTGGTATCAGAATCAGCATACACAAGTTATAGAGGGTATCAGTATTCTTGTTTATTGGTACTGTAAAAAAACAAAACAAAACTGACTTATACTTCAATAGCACTTTTCTACTCTATTTGAGCACTTGGAGCACTTTCTTACTACAAGCATCATTCACATGCATTTACCTAAGTCTGTTTTTCTATGTCTAAGCGCTTTTAACCTAACATTCACACACACCACACACACACTCTCCAATAGTTGCATCAGGGGCAACTTGGGGTTTTGTATGTTGCCCAAGGTTATTCGACATGCAGACTAGAGGAGCTGGGGACTGAACCACTGAGCTTCCATTTATTAGTCAACCTGCTCTACCTCCTGGGCAACAACCACCTATGTTGAGATACATATTCTCATTGTATTTGATGCTGGTATGTTCTTTTATTTCTTTTAATGTATGACAGGTACAGACTGGATCTTCACACATCTAGCACTTAATGTAGACTGAGCTTTTCAATTCTTCCCTGAAGAAAGATAACACATTTCTCCAACACATTTTGCCGTCATGTCGTCATCGACACAACATCTTTCAATTGCCCCACCTTTAACATACTTCTGGCAACAGCGCATGGGAAATTATCATAATATCCAGTCATTTAAGCTACACCAGAGATGCACAGTCTCTGATGTGGCGTCCAATGGCAGGAAGCCAGAAAAAACGTCCACAAAGTTCAGGGGGCCGACTGGGCTCCCAGCAGCGGCGGCGAGGAAGCAGGACAGGAGGCCGACCGTGCTCCCAGTGGCGGCAGCGACGCAGGATGACCTCGGGCGGGCGGCCGTGTGGCATGCAGCTGAAGCAGAGACTCTCCAGAGCCTTGGTTGGCCAAGATTCGGGACACTCTGAAGACTCCGGACCCTCTGGCATGGACGCGGACCATGCGGGAGCCTCCGGGGAAACGGCACCCTCTGGCTTCTCGGACTGAGCGGGATTCTCTGGCGACTCGGACAGAGGGGGACCCTCTGGCTCGGGACCCACTGGCTGAGCGGGACCCACTGGCTCGGGACCCCCCAGCATGGGCTTGGACTCTGGATGTACATGCTGGGGCTGCGTAGCAGCGCGCACAGCTGCCTTCTTGGACAGCTGGGGCTGCTTAATGAGTTGCCTGGGTGTTTCTGGTGGTGAGAATTATGGTGACCGGGACTGACTGAGACTTGGGGAAAGCTGGAGCTGCTACAGCTGACTGGGAACCTGATGGGAAGGCTGGAGCTGCTGCAGCTAACTCTAGTGACTGAGGCGAGGATGACGGAGCTACAGCTAACTCTGGAGACAGAGACTGAGGGGAAGCTGGAGCTATAGCTGCTGACTGAAAGGACGCTGAAGCTTCAGACCTGGCTACCCATACCCACTGAACAGGAATGGGTGCAGAGGTCGGCCTGTCCGTGGCCACCCCCACCTGTGGAACAGGAACGGGAGCAGGAGTGAGCCCATTTGTGACCACCCCCACCCGCGGAACAGGAACGGATGTGTTGTGGATCCCAGGGGGAAGAGTGAGTGCAGCGGAACGAGTCATTTCTTTGCCTTGGTTAAAGTGGGCAGAGAGTCTATAAGCCAGGGGTGTTTTAACATTAGTCCATGAATCTGGTGGTCTAAGACCTTCCCCTGCTTCTCACAGGGTTGCCGAAACCACTGAATGCATATGTCAGTGATATGTTCATTGATGTCATGTTTGACTACGTCTGAAGGTTCAACAGTCTTAGAAAGTGCAGCCTTAGAAAAGATGGCAATGGCTTTATTCACAGTGTTGGAGGACTGAGATTTCTGCTGCTGCTGAAAGCACGGCTCCTCCACTGAAGCAGGCTGAGGAAATGGCAGAGATGAAGTGGTGGAAGTCCGTGGCTTAATACCACAAAGCGCCGAAGACGAGCCTCTCCACTGCTGCTGGGAGCCTAGCTGCCCTCCCTCTAGGAACAGGCTGAGGCAGTGGTGAGGCCAGTGTGCTGGGTGGCCAGGGACTCCTGTATCCCAGGTACCGGGAAAAAGCTTCCTCCGGCGTCATCCCACTTGGCTCGGGGGAGGACTCCCTCTGCTGCTGCCGGACATTCTTCTTCCTCCGTCCCTGCTTTTGACGTCTGAGGACAACAGGAGCTAGCAAACGGAGAGACAGGGGAGTGAGCAACTGGAGCCAGAAACAGCCCGCCCACTCTGAGTTCTTTTAACGCAGGCTGGGGAGGTAAGCGGCGTTGTCGGGGACCCTTCCAGTACGTGGGTCCCCCCAGAGCCAGGCGAGTGCTATAACTCTCAGTATCCGCGGGATCCATTATGGTTGTGTCGTTCTGTCATGGAACAGCTGTGTGGCAGGCAGGAAGAGGACCCCAATGCAGGATACACCGGACAGCAGGACGTGAAATATAAACTCAGCTTTAATTATGCCGAACAGAGCAGAAGTTAAAGCAGAACACACACAGCAGGGAGACATCAGACGAAAACGCGACAACAGGCACATGTTTTGGTCTTTACGGGTGGCTGTAGCTCAGGAGGTAGAGCAGGTCACCCACTGATCGGAAGGTCGGTGGTTCGATTCCTGGCTACTCCAGGCTGCATGCCAATGTATCCTTGGGCAAGATACTTAACCCCAAGTTGCTCTCCGACGCAAGCGTTGGAGTATGACTGTGTGAATGTTAGCTAATTAAAAGCACTTAGCTAACTTACACATGGAAGTGCTTGTATGAATGGGGTGAATGTAAACGTGCTGTATAAGCGCTTTGAGTGCTCACTCAGAGTAGAAAAGCGCTATATAAGAGCTAGTCCAT
>VUQK01009500.1:10209-26123 GCA_015106715.1 Bujurquina vittata | reverse complement strand
ATGATTGAGGTGTGAATGAATAGGGCACGAAATTGTAAAGTGCTTTGAGTACTCTGAAAAGCGCTATATAAGTGTAAGGCATTATTATTATTATGTTATAGAGTCTGAAGTTGCAGAAAAATTTAGAGATGAGAACTTCTTGGTGAGACTGGCCTACCTGAGTGACATATTTAGAAAGATAAATGAACTAAATCTACAGCTTCAAGGGAAAGACAAAAATCTCCCTCAGGTCACAGACAAGATGGGCTCTTCTACTCCAAAGCTTGCAATGTGGGGCAGACGACTTGATGAAGGAATTACTGATTCATTCGAGAATCTGCATGAATTTCTTGACACTACTGACCATGATGCCGCCATGATTCCATGCATTAAGCAGCATATCTCATCACTGATGGGATTCTTCAAAAAGTACTTCCCTTAAAACAGTTCCCAGTATGATGGGGTGAGAGATCCTTTCAATGCACCAGAAACTAACAGAAAATAACTGAGAAGCACTGGCTTAAAGCAATACTTTAACCTTTGGTCACTGAAGGTGACGAAGCCTGATTAGTGAATTTTCTGGTTTTTAAGTGGGCCGTGACTCTCGACTCTCGACTTTGGGAACCACTGCTCTATGAGAAAGGAGGGGGTCTCTGCTCATATTTTCTGGGTCACTGAACACTCTGGAGACATATAATTATGCTTCAAAACTATGAAAAAGTGGATTTCTCATAATTTGTCCCCTTTAAATTATGTGTACAATGAGAAAAGCATTTGGTACAATGACAACAGAATAACTACAAAGAATGGAAGGGGAGGAGGAGGATGAAGTTGATGTGTTTCTTTTTTTTTTTCATGCTGAAGGGGTTTTGGGATGCTTGTGTTGCTATGGAGATATGGTTATCCACACTCACAGCGTCAGCTTCAGCCTCAGATCAGCTGTTATCTACTCACCTATCAGGTGTGATGTATGTGGGGAGGTGATGGTATGTGCACCGTGATAACTCTGCTGGATTATAACATTTGTGTGCAGTGGTAGAGGTCAGCGGGGAAAAAACCTTCCCTGTTTTGAAGTAGGATTGAGTTATCCACATCAAAGTTTTAATCCATAATAGCAATGGGCGGCAATGAAGCATTTTTTCTGAAAATTCAATTAAGAAACCTTTTATAGATTAAAAACAAATGCCAATTCTCATGCCCGACACATCAAGGTGCTTTATTGCATTAATGCAGAAATCCTGTAAATCCAATATTGTCATAATGCAGTACTGCATATTGATTCTTCAGTGACCTTTTGCGAGCAGAGATATTAATGGGATCGGTCACCTTATCACCTGACCCCTTCATATCAGCCTTGTTGTTTTAGCACATTAACGTTGCTGTTTTTAGCAACTGGACTGGAGCTGAAGAATTTGGCTTTTAGTCCCAGTTTATTTTGTCACATGTATTTTACTGTGCAGGTTATATATTTTTCCTTAGAAAAATTGCAGGTATAGATCTATTAGTTACGTGTCTGCACACAAAACGCTCGCTGGTTTCTGCAGCTTTTTCAGATTTTTAGAAGAATTTCTTTATCATTTTTTTTATATCTAAACTAATATTTTTTCAAATTTTTTTTAAAGCATAAGTGTCATTGTTTTGTAATTATGACTTCCATTTATGATCACTGTAAAAGAAAAAGTGATAAAAGTGACATTTATCTACAAGCAAGCAAATACTTTATCGATGTATCCAAATTAAAGCTCTAATTTTTCATGCTTTGGTAAAGACTTTAGTAAAGTTTCGGTAGTTATCTCTAATGTTGAAGTTCCCTGTAAGTGAGGTGTATACATCGAGACTGCATTAAATAATGTGGTTCTTTAAAGACTAACAGCATCATTCCTCGTGTTGTTTCTCTGCAGAACGGCTTCACTCCGCTGTACATGGCAGCACAGGAGAATCACTTGGACGTGGTGCAGTTCTTATTGGACAATGGCTCCAGTCAGAGCATCGCCACTGAGGTAAAGGAAGACACACACGCACACACACAAGCACAAAGAGACAGTCTAATATGTGTTTGCACATATTCACAAAACCATAATAGCTTCTAATAGCTAAGCAGCCCCCTCTGTAATTACTCTGTAACATTATGACCAACAGTTCTTTGTTTCAAATGTTATATGGGTGCCTGCCACCCTTGGCTCATTTAGGAGACAACCAGTATAACATATGAGGTGACTGTTTTTGAGTGGTTAAAAATATAATTATTTTCACACATTACTCTGTTGCCTAGAGGCAGAGTGATTATAGTGATTGTAGAGACAGCAGCAGCATGCATTCATTCAGGTTGACCTTGGCTGTCTTCAGCTGCTAACAGAGGGAAGAACCGGTGACGTTAACGGGAGACTGACATCTGTGGTGTGAGCAAATGCTACGCCGTGAGTGTGTCACAGCGATCCATCATCTGCAGTGCAGCAGACACTGCAAGACTAAAGTGTGACAGCCATAATAATAATCATTCCAACTGACACATGTTTAAGCATGAAACAATTAAACCGCAAATATGAATTCAATCTAAATTTTGGCAGTATTTCTATTTAAGTTGGTTTGTAATTTAATGTCTGGATCAGGCATGGACAGAAGGTCCGAGGAGTATCTCAGTTCAGTCCACTAGATGTTAAGAGGGAAATAAAAATGACCCGCAGTGACCTTGTGATGGTGCTAATTTGAATGTTCATATTGTAGTGTCTTTACCTGCAATACAAAGCGCCTTGAGGCGACTATTTGTTGTGAATTGGCGCTGTATAAATAAAATTGATTTGATTTGATTTGATATTGCATTTTTTAACTTGTAACAATGTTTTCATTCAGTTATCTAATATGTGGCTCTTCATTTATATGTTTCAGTCTGTGAAAAAATGGTTTCCACTCCTGGTCTAGATTGTGAAAAAGTTGACTCAGCTGTAGAATACAGAATAATTTACATGAGGACAAACAGTTGGAACACTTTGGAGATTATTGCTTTCATTTCTTAAGTTTCAGGGCTTAATTGTCTTTATTCTAACATTAAACACAAAGCCACCGATCACGGGCTTGTTAATTGTTGTGCAGTAAATCTTAAATATGCAGAGGCGCACAAATAAAACGTTTTTGGCATATCAGACATAAAGTATAAATTGTAAACTGCAGTAACTGTCATACACAGGACACATAAAAATGTTATTCTTCACTTTTCTTTGGCTTCCAGACCTTAAAAGTGGCACTCTGCTCTAACAGGTCATTTCATTTCTGCTAATGATGCAAATGTCTAAAAACATCCGACAAATGTAGTTAATCTGAATCTCCAAAGTGCAGAAAAATAAAAATATCAGGTATCAGATGCCCAGACAGTGTTGTTAGGGGAAACAGTTAGACTCATCCTGTTAAAGTATGCTTTAAGGAAATTAGAGATGTGCCTTTTACGATGCGCTAATGTGTTCTGCAAATGCACATTTGATGGTGCTTTTAGCTTATTTTGTGAATTAGTGTTTAAAGAGCTGCGGCACCCCATTTTTCCTCCTCCTCATCTCTTTTTCATGCCCTCCATCATTCTTTTGTCTGCCTCCGTCGCCTCCTCCCGTTATCCCACCACATCACACCGTTCTCCTCTTTTTACCCTTTCTGAGACTCCTGCAGTGAGGCGGGACCAAAGTGAATTATTCATGTTGAGGAAATATATATATATCTATGTTGGAGGCAAGTCTTGCTGTTTAATAATTCACATTTAACTATTTCAGTGGAAAACAGGGCATTTTTTAATTTGTGGCTGTATTTGATGTATTTTGAGCATATTACATGTTGTTTGTGTTTGTAAGTGTTAATTATTTTTGGGGAAAGGGGTTTTTAAAATCTCTTTATTTTTGGTGTACAGCATTGTGAATAATCCATCATAATAACTGCATTATTATTATTACTGTATTTTTGAAGCTGGTTGGTGCTATTTTGGTGAGAGGGAACTTGTGCTGTGTCATTTTCCATTTTTTTAAATCTTTTTAGTCTTTGCCGTTTTGTTTGCTGCTGCTGTATTTTTACGACATTAAACTAGCTTTTTGTTTTTTTGCTCATAAATCAGAGGAAACAGGAGAGCGGTGATGAGGGATGGACTGTGACCTTTAAAATTCTTAAAAAGCCTAAATTTATGCATTTGCATGTGTTTGTGCGCCCGGGGTACGCATATTTGTGGCTGTGTTTTGCAAACATGTTTTTGGATCAGATTATGAATGCGTATCAGCCTGTGTGTGTGTGTGTGTGTGTGTGTGTGTGTCTGTGGGTGTGCGGGTGCGTTTGTTTCTCGCCTGCACAGATTATTTGTGTGAGTGGCGTAGGATCTCCGGGTGGGGGTGTAGTGATGCTGAGTTGGTTTTATTGAGACAGTCTGTGTCCTGTGAAAACATACAAGTGTGCAAACACACACAGAGTGTGTTGTTTTCCTGCTGAGGAATCTTTTTCTTTCATGAGTCATAGGTGCACTGCTAGTAGCCTCTGCTACGTCTTACATTTATCATATTGCCAGTGTGAATCACTGTCTGCATATTGTGTGTGTGTGTGTGTGTGTGTGTGTGTGTGTGTGTTGCTGTGAGTCTCATCTTGTCTGCTTGCTACTATGCTTCCATTAGCATCTAAATTTCCTTTCCATTATCCTTAAAGTGAGACACTGAATGCTCACTAAAGCACTTACTTCTGTCTTTAGTGTATTAGCTAAAATGCACAAATTGCTAAATGGTTATGCAGTTGCTCTTTCCTTGTTAAGTTCCTCTGTGTAAATCTGGGCATTGAGACCAGATATTGTTGAATTAATGTAAAGGCATCAGCAGCTGTAGGACCTGGCTGAGCTAAGGACCAATGATCTCAAGCTGTGGTAAGGTAGTGAAATGTAGTGAAACTTCCACACAGTGGTCACCTAAAGGCTTTTCATCCATACTGTCACAGGTATGGACCCACTGTGTGAGCCAGATGAGCTTTTGCGTCATTGACATTCTGGCATAAAATGGTTCTATTTGTGTTTACCACACAACCAACAAAGAAGTTAACCTGACTCGTCTCCTTCAAACGAGCGTTTTTCATCTTCAGTTTGGGCGTGAAGTCTCTGCCTTTAAGGCTGCAAAACATCACAAAGTACTAATTAGATCTGTAGGAGCTGTCTTCTTTGACCAGTTCTTCACGGGGCGACCAACACAAAAGAGGTTCATACTATAACCACCCGCCCAAGACTACAGTTTTCTCTTTTAATCATGCCAGCTTCCGAATGAATGGATGAATAATTTAATAACCGGCAAAATGTTTTAAATATAGCGTGTGATCTGTGAGTACCAACTTAAGAGCCTATCATTTTATACTTCTTCCCTGTTGGACGTCCAAAGACAGACAGATCTGACGTGTATAATATGAAATTCTGAACTTGAAGTGAAAATGTATAATTGGATTTTCACTGAGAGGATTCACAGCGGCAGAAAATTAAAAGTTTAGCCTGCGAGAGAACAAAAATAACTTGATGAGTTCCCTCTTTGTCTGATAAAAGCCATACTGTACGTCTGAATGACAAACAGCTGTCACTTTAATAGCTTTAGTAGCTAGAAAGGTTTCATGTGTCTGAATCTGTGACTGTCGGCTGACATCAAGAAAAGCGTGTCCGTGATTGTTAAGATGATATTTTAGGATTCTTGGCTTTATAATCAGATTGTGTTGAAACCTCTGAAAGAAGATACAAGCACACTCCTCCTCTTCTCCCATATTTACAGATGGCGTCCACACTGCAGCGCTTCGGATGAGAAAAGAATACTAACATGACTCTGGATGGACACTGAGCTTGTCTCCATCTCTTCTGCTTAACAGGCTGACTGCAAAAGCAGCCCTTCTGATTCATATCTTGCAACTTAGCCGAGGAGGCCAGGCTGCAGTCAGGGCAGCAGGCAGGCACCTCAAATGAGTTTGATTCACTTTGCTCTGCTTGGGGATTTAAAGCACCAGCAGCCAAAACAAGTCATGTATTACACATGTTTAATTCAGTACTTTGAATCACCCCGTATAAACCTTGGAATGGTGACCTGGGGTGATTTTTAGATGTGGGTTTATCCTCCACTTTGAGTCCAGACTTAAATATATGCATTGGGCTGGTTGTGTGCAGACCGTCGTGGTCTCCACAACCTTTAATTAAAAAAACAAACATGCAAAAGATCACGGTTCGATTCCGTAATGAGACACAAATCCAGCGTAACGTTCCCAAGCCCAGATAAACGTGAGGGTTATCCTAATCAAATATGTGGATCCATCTACTGTAGGGACCTCTTGAGACATAAGGGAGCAGCTAAAAGTACCTCCTAGTAGGAGAATTAATGAATTTAAATGAGCTTCTCAGAATGGCTCTATAGATGCTTAACCTAAAATTAATTTTCTACCATAATAATAAAAATTATAATAATAATTTCAGCTCCTGTAAATATGGGATAAATATTTTCCAAATACCTGCAAAACAATTGGCTTTCACTTCAGACTTAATTTTTTTAAGCAAATTAGCAACTGTTAGCTTTGCTAAGGTAAGAGGGTACCTATGAATGTGCTTTACATTAGCATACACAGTTCCACTGTACTTTATGTTAGTGTGTTGATGTTAGCAAATCATACTTTGGGAAAACACCTGTGTTTACTGCTTCCGAGCATCTAACATGAAGTTTCTGTGTGGTCCTTTTGCACTGCAGCGCATCCTTACAGTATTACAGTCAGTCATGAGTTTATTTTCTCTGGTTTGCAGGATGGTTTCACTCCGCTGGCGGTGGCGCTGCAGCAGGGCCATGATCAGGTGGTTTCCCTCTTACTGGAAAATGACACCAAGGGAAAGGTACGCCTCCCAGCGTTGCACATCGCTGCACGGAAAGATGACACCAAGGCTGCCGCCCTCCTCCTCCAGAACGACCACAACGCTGACGTGGAGTCGAAGGTACGCTCTCTGAGCCTTCAGCTAGGCTACACTTCCCATAATGACCTGCTGTTTTGTTGTGTCTGAGATCTGGTCTTGCCCATGAAATCTTTCATGTATTATGGGTATGAATCCTGTTACTTCTTCCAATGAAATGTACCTGCCAGGGTCAGCAGCTGGTGGCTGCTGGATGCAGATTCATTTGCATATTAAGGGCAATAGGCCATAATCTCAAGATCAGCAATGCAATTGTAATGTAATATTAAGGCTATATTTGCCTTTCAGGCTGCATAGAGTTGGAAAAATACTACAAAAGTATTTACAAATAACACTGCTTAAAATATGAGTTATACTTTATTTGCATAGAACTGACCATCAACCAAATATTATTAGATAAAGATAGGGCAGAAGACAAATTGCTTTTTGGTGAAAATTAACATGTCTTTAGAAAATCTCTATAAAAACTAACAACACAGTAAACTAAGACCGCCATTAATACTAGAATTGTTATTTTACTGGATTAATATTTATCTCCTTTGTGAAAACGAACCTTAACATAAACAGCCCGTGCTTGTCTATTTCCCCCCAAAATACACCTTTAAAACAATTCCCACAGGGAATCATTGGGTTATGAGTAATATTAATAGTCCATTTCTGTTGTTGTGTGTTTATTTTTTATGTGTTCATTTAAGAAAGCATGAAAGTCCTGGACTATTTTTCTGTGGGACAAAAATGCAACAAGCATTCATTATTTTGGATAAAAGTCTTTTTAGAGCCACTCGGGGCACAAAACAAAAACAAGAATACAGATACATTTACATTCTTCCACACAGGAGCGTTCCTCACTGCAGAACAGAAAGAGTTGCAGTCCATCCCCAGTTTTTTGTATTTCTGTATGACTGCTTTTTGGTTCTTTTCATTGTTTATGGCCACATTGTCACATACCCATCCTACAGCTTGATGCAACCATAATGTTGGTGTTGCTGTTGTACTTGTTGTGGTGCACTAACCACCCCATTCTCTCCTCCTCCTCCTTTTGTTCCTCCCTCTACTTGTTCCTTTTTCTTACCTTACCAATCCCCCCTTTTCCCTTCTAGATGATGGTGAATAGAACAACAGAGGTACCTCTTCTCTTCTCTTCTCTTCTCTTCTCTTCTCTTCTCTTCTCTTCTCTTCTCTTCTCTTCTCTTCTCTTCTCTTCTCTTCTCTTCTCATTGTTCATTCATGGTCACCAAAGCCTTCTGTCTGCTAGCATGAGCACTAAATGCTGGCATGAATGCTTTTGCCGCTGACCGCACATCACCCACATTTTTAAGTCTGCATGGCGTTGATTTTGCTTTGTGTGTATGCAGTGGCTTGATACTGCCGTTTACAACAGCTCACATAGTAAATTCAGTATAAGGGATTTCCACAGTAGTAATACCATCAGTGCATCAACAGAGTAATGTTACACATACCACTTTGCAGTAAGGAAATACTTCGTTTATGTATCTGATACAAATATCAGTAAATTTCTTATCCACCATGTATAGACTAAGAAAATAATGTCTCCCACTTTTTAGTACTATAATTTGATCTGTATTTGTGCAGATATGATATAAAATGTATGTTCTTGCCCAGGTTAAAGAATCCTTCCAAAAATGTAGATTCTAAAGTGAATTGTTCTAGGTTGGGCCACGGCCCACCTTTGGAAAAATTTTAATCCAAATCTGCTCAAAAAATTTGTAATAATGCTGCAAACAAAGACTTCCATAGTGGAGGTAATTAAGCTGCTATCGGTGAAACCCAGCAGCCTACCGGCCATTCATAGTAACATAACAAGGTTTAGGAAAAAGGAATGAACATGGGAAAAACCTGAGAGCAGCAGAACTGTCGTGGCGTAAAATCTGAGTTTGCATTAACTTACAAAATAATGTCTTTAGTACTGAAACCTTGTTATCTTTGCCATAAATCCACAGTTAAAGAATTTATGGTATGCATGAAGATGTTGAGCTCATCAAGAGGATGAACTGCTGCAGCAAAGCCTCATTTTTATTAAAATCAAGTGAAATCAACAAAACCATTTCCTTTGTTGATGGGATTTTTCTCATCCAAAAAGCAGCAGGAGCCAGTTGGTGCACCTACTGCTGTATTCCCATCCGGAGCTCCTTATTGGGCGCACGATTTTCATTTAGTCTAAAACATCGTGTATGAATTAATAAAGACTCCCCAGTGCTTTTGGGCTGGCTGTGGCTCAGGAGCTAGAGTCACCTACTAATCGGGAGGTTGGCGGTTCGATTCCAGGCTGCTCCAGGTTGCATGCCACAGTATCCTTGGGCAAGATACTGAACACCAAGTTGCTCTCTGGTGCAAGCGAGTGTGAATGTGGGTGAAAGCACTTAGCTTACATCCATAGAGATGAAGTGCGTGTCTGAATGGGGGTGAATGGGTGAATGCAAACGTGTTGTAAAAGCGCTTTGTGTGCTCAGTCAGAGCAGAAAAGCGCTATAAGAACTATAAGAACGTTTACCATTTCCTGTGATCCACTGCTGGATCTTCACATACTGTTACTTTGTGGTCAAGTTGTAACATATCAAAACATTATGTGGGACTTTAAACCCAACTACATTTATGAAACATTTTTATTTATATTCATGTCAAAAGTGAGATATTTAGCAATAAATAGGAAGCTAGTGGCAACCTGGTGGTTTTATCTCATCTTAGCTGAAACATTAAAGATGGGGAACTAGCTAGCATCCAAAAAAAATAATTGTACAAAACACCAAGTTGTGGTTTTACAAATGCTCGCGTCCTGTGTGGCTGCAGAGTGTTCTTGTAGCATCTGCTGCTTCACCCTGACGAGGGTTCGAGGCATCAGTTGTACGAAGCTTTTCATCCAACTCTCAGGAAGAAAGAAAAATGTCTTTTAATACCTCAGAAATGTTCACATTTTGATAGAAAGCTGTTTTATTTTTGTAATTTGACCAGAAAATAACTGTCATGCATCACTCCCAAGTGACCATCACCTTCTTGATTTTTGTCCTCATACACATATAGCTGTATCCAGTCTGCATTGGTTTATCAGACTATTACAGCCGGAAAACATGTAAAACATGTTGATCAGTGAGCAAACCAAACACTCAAAACAGACTTTTGAAATAAAAAACTGAAAAACCATTAGCTAGTCTTGTTGTCTTTTTGGAGTTGTATTTCTGTGTGTTGTATAATATCCTTGTGCTGTTTTTTATCCCTGACAGTTGTTTCTCCCTTCACACCTCTCTGTACTGTGATCCCCACTTGAGTTACAACAATATTTGTTATTTTGATGTAGAAACATTAATTTTGTTGCATGCACTGCCTGTTGCTGCAAAAAAATAAAACTAGAAAAAATAGCTGCGACAGAACTGTTTAAAATGACCAGACTAAATGATCAGCCTCACCAAGTTATAAATGAATGCTTTTTCTTAGCTGTTCATATTCTTCTAGCTGCTTAAATGTGTCTAAGAAGTCCTTTAGGATTTTCAGTGGCTGTTTTTAAAAAGCAAACATTATTTTTTTTTTTTTTACTGAAATGAACTGAAATCGATGCATGCTCGCCTGCATGCTGAAAGCAGAAGCCTGGAATTTTTAGGAATGAAAACAAAAGCTTAAATTGACTCACGCCAATCGACTAAACTTGTTTTGTTTTTTTTGCATGGTTTTTATTTGATAGATCATTTTTTTTGTTTATAATGTTCTATTTACTGACATCCTGAACAGTGTTAAATGCTGCACATTTACCACTATAATTACACAAGAAAAGCTGAACTATACACCCAGTGGCCACTTTATTAAGTACACCTGCAAACTCTAATATTAACCAGTAGACTCTAATATTAACCAGTAGACAGCACTGCTGTAAGTTCTACTTTATAACTCACATTAACCTCAGTTTCGATTGACCGATCAGATAAAACAGCAGTTAAGCTTTAAGAAAATGGTTAAATTCACACCTTTGACCCATCATAGGAATGAATGGCAGTGCTGTTGGACTCGATTGCATCAGATTATATGGGCATGCTTAATAAAGTGGCCAGGGAGTTTGGTTATTATAAAAATAAAATTGCTTTTTACATTGAAATTTTCAAAGCATGCCTGACGTCCGCTCAGCTCTGGTCTGCTGTGCTCTGTTAGCCTGCTTTTAGCAAGATGCACTTACATGTAATGTCCACATTATGCTTTGCTTGTGCCTCATTATTAGAGACAGTTCCTGCTTCTTTTTCCTTCCCCTGTAATTGTTTCTCTTCCTGTGTGTCTGCCTCTCTCGCCCCTCTCAGAGCGGCTTCACTCCTCTGCATATTGCGGCGCACTACGGCAACATCAACGTAGCAACACTGCTGCTTAACAGAGGGGCAGCTGTGGACTTCAAAGCGAGGGTAGGTCCTTCACTTCAACAGTGACGAGTGCGCGCATGCACACACACACACACACACACACGCACACACACACACATACTCACCTTTTGAAGTGAGTGCTGCAGCAAACCCTCATACCAAGACTCTCGTTTAGGGCGGAAAATGATGTGCAGGAATTGGTCTGTACACAGCTGTACCTGTGACTCTCCTGGAAGAAACAAATATTGTAGGAATGGATGCAGTACTTCTGGATGTTGGTAGCTGGACATTTGTAGCAAATAAAACCACATGGCTCATATTGTGATTAGCTCATGAAAGCAGTGTCTTTTGTAATTTTCTCACCCAACATGCCAGTTATTTGGTTTATTCATAATTGTTATAATTATGCTGTATTACAAAGATGTTAGAAGTGGCTACATTTATGAGTAAATGTGGCTATAGAATCTGTTTGTAACAGATTCCATGCATCGATTATCTTCTGCTTATCTGAAGTCGGGTTGCGGTGTCAACAGGGTATTCCAGACGTCCTTCTCCCCAGCAAGACTTTCCAATTCCTCCTGGGGGATCCTGAGGCATTCCCACACTTGATGAGATAAATAATCTCTGTAGCACATTCTGGGTCTACCCCAGGATCTCCTCCAAGTTGGGAATGCCCAGAAAAGCTCCAAAGGCAGGCGTCCAGTAGATGCCTGAATCACATCAGCAGGCTTATTTCTACATGGAGAATCAATGGTTTTACTCCGAGCGCCCCCTGGATCTCCGAGCTCCTCTATGACTGAGGCTGAGCCCATCCTCTTATTTATCAGCTCTTACTCATTCACTAATTGACTGCCAGTGAGAGCTGGAATGTAGATGGAACGGTAATTCAAAAGCTTCACCTTTCAGCTCAGCCTCTCCTCCCAATGACAGTCCGGAACAACTCCAGGATTACCCCATACCCCGCGCTCCACCTTCCCACAACCTATGAACAGAGTGCACAGCATTAACATAAATATAAGTTGTTTGTATTTCTTTTCCATATATATAATCTCAATCAGTGTAACTTCTAATAGTCCAAAATAGGATTAAAAGTATTCAATAATTGTTCCACTTTACTGTTCACTGCTGGAGGAAAACAGAAACACAGAACAATGTTTGTCATGCTGGTGTCGTATTCCCTTTTGCCACAGAGCTTAATTTTTTCCAAGTCCTATTAAAAACACATCAGTGAGACACAATGTCACACAAAATGTTTCTTCATTACTACAAACATACACAGTAGGAGTGGGCCAATAATTACATTTTAATTGTGATTTTTTTTTCTAACAAAATGAAAATGAGATATTGAGAAACATCACTGAATGTACTGCGTTCTGTTTTATAAGGCTGCTCTCATTTTGTCCTCTGCAACACCGGCTTTTATTTAGATTTATGCCCTGCATGGCAAATTAGGCTCAGCTCCTCTTTGTTTACTTAGTTATTTCTGTTGAATTATGATCAAAGAAATCACATGAAAGATATTTGCTAAAAAGTTTAATGGTTGCATCACTTTTTCAAAGTCGAGGAATTTTTTTAAAAATCGTGTTCAAATTCTGGGTCGAGTTGTTATATATGGCATCAGTCTCTCTCTCACTCTCTCTCACACACACACACACACACACACACCATTTCGCTCCCCTCAATACTGAAGATGAATTATTCAGCAGCTTAAGCTCCCAGCATATTTATTTACTCTCATATGAGAAAGATTTGAATGAAACTCCACTTAGTGAACCTTAAAATAAATATTCAGTGGATGATGATGTGGCTGGATGTAGAAAGGTATTTGGACAGGTGTTAACACGCTGCTGGTTTTGGTTTTTTACTGAAATTTGTTGACTGTGAGTAAAGCCTAGAATAAGACTGGCTGCCTTATAACACTTCCTTTAATGAATTTTGGAAATTGTCTGCTTTAGTGGCAATATATCAAATACATATTGGGAAAAAGCATGAAGCACTTTGCAGAACGTCTTGTGAACACATCGAGAGACGCTGTGAGCCTCTGAAACCTCACAGCTAAAGTTGATTGTTGTCCTCTAGAGGGGGCTATTTAGCCATTTGTCTCCAGCGTGGTTAAACACGGCACAGTTTCCCTAAAAATGACCTTAGTGATATCATTGTTATATTTGTACTCCTTTCCTTGTCCTAGAATAAATATTGAGTTTTTTCTCTCTTTGGCTGAATAGCAAATATAATGCTTTTCTTTTTGCTGCAGAATGACATAACACCGCTGCACGTCGCATCCAAACGTGGGAACAGCAACATGGTGCGACTGCTGCTGGAGCGAGGGGCCAAGATAGATGCACGCACAAAGGTACGCACACACCCACACACACCTGTCACTGTGACCTGCAAAAATGCAATAATGTTTAGTTCATATTTAAAACTGTAGTCCATCTACTTAGTTCTACCTTTATGTAGACTTTCAACAACTAATGATAATAATTATTTACATATCACTTAAAAAGTGCTTTGCTTCAAAAAGAACACCCAATAAAGTATATATATTTTTTTATATCATTCAGGGTGGGGTATAAAACAATGGGTGGTTAAAAATCATAAATTAAAACTCACAAGATCAAATACATAATCAGTGGGTGTAGCATTTGTCCACCATATCATTTTTAGCTGAGGGATTTCCACAATCTCTAAAAATATATATTATCCAGTCCCTCCCACAGCTGTGCGAGGATTAGCCACCTGCAGTGTCTGTTGTCTCAGCGAGCCTGCTGATGATGGTATGAAGTTCACAGCTGAGTTTGTTTCCACAGGACGGTCTGACTCCTCTGCACTGTGGAGCCAGGAGTGGGCATGAGCAGGTAGTTGAGATGCTGCTGAACAGAGGAGCTCCAATACTGTCAAAGACCAAGGTATTTAAGAACAAGCCAACAAAAACAAATTGCAGCCATATTAACTTCGCATCCATAAACGTATTTCTTCTCCTTTCCGTTCCAGAATGGTCTGTCTCCCCTCCACATGGCAACACAAGGCGATCACCTCAACTGTGTCCAGCTGCTGCTGCACCATGACGTACCCGTGGACGACGTGACCAACGACTATCTGACGGCGCTGCACGTGGCCGCCCACTGTGGCCACTACAAGGTGGCAAAGGTCATCGTGGACAAGAAAGCCAATCCCAACGCCAAAGCGCTGGTGAGGAGATCAAAATGGGAAAGGACTGAGGGGGTTGGAAGCAAAGAGAGAACATTGACCGGAAATCGATTCTCCAATCATTTGTTGTGATAATAATTAAAAGGTGATGAAAAGTGCAAAAATAATTGAGAGGAAGGTTAAAGGACTCTCTCCATCTGAGAGCATCGAGTTGCTTGAGATAATCAAGAGAAACAGAAGTCCCGTTCAGCAAACTTGGTTAGCAGTGTGATAACAAGCTAATCAACTTACTCCCAGTAGAGACCAAACGTAGACTGTGCCAGACTGTAAACTGTTTATTTCTGCTGTAACATTAGCACAAGTCTGTGGGGACTGACTCGCTTTTGAAGCAAGCCCCAAGTGGCCATCTGAGGAACTGCAATTTCTAAACGTATTCTTATGACAGAAGCTGCTGATTCATTTAACTGTAAGAGATATAGAAATGCTCCTAGACTGCTGCATCATTAATGGGAACATGACATTGTGGGGGGCCTAGTAAGAAAAACTGCCATTTCACCACTCTACTAACCAGAAATATGTTTTTCAGCCATTCAAGTTGTACTTCTCTGCCTGCTCTCATATTTCTGCTTACTTTATTAATGCTTACTTTTTTTTTGGTCTTGAATGGAATGTATAGAAACAGTGGATTTTAATGGAGAGCAGTTGATTTGAGAGATAACATGAAGAAAACAAGCAGAATAAAATAAAAGCTTTAGTAACCCGGCCGTTATCTTGACTTAAGACAGGCATCTCTGTTCTGTAATGGGAGCATGGGTGTGGTTACAGCACTGGGTCTTTATAACCGGAGTGAATAAGAAGGGAAAAAAATCAGAGAGGAGAGGAAAATGAAGTCATAGGACTGAGCCTGAAACCTCAAAGTCAGGAGAGTAAAGGAGGGAAGAGGAAGCGTGGGGTGGGGGGAGCAAACAAGCTGGCGAGCGAAAAGTGAGTTGTAAAGAAAAGTGTCTGTTTCAGTGGAGAGGAGTTTTTAGTTTTTTAATAGCTTACAGTCCACTCGATTATTTCCACACATGCTCGTCTGGTTTGCAAACAGAGACTTTTAAGAGGGCGAGGGTGAGAAAGCGAGGGGGATAAAAGAACAGTCCCCCTTTGTGCTGTAGTTTCCACTCGTCGTTCCAGATTTGTCTGCAAGGCCTACAAAGCCACACACAAAGACTGTTTGGACTATTTTTATACCTTTTATGTATTTGTTGCCTGTTTCCTAGAATGGTTTCACTCCGCTGCACATTGCCTGCAAGAAAAACAGACTCAAGGTGATGGAGCTGCTTCTGAAGCATGGAGCGTCTATACAGGCAGTCACAGAGGTAAGTGTGTGTGTGTGTGTATGTGTGTGTGTGTGTGTGTGTGTGTGTGTGTGAGACATGCAAACACTAAGGCATCATTTACTTTTTGTGGTTTTAGCAGCTGCAGTGGGAAAAGGTGATGTTATGAGGTCATGTACA
>VUQK01009499.1:2258-14568 GCA_015106715.1 Bujurquina vittata | reverse complement strand
CTCTAAGACTGCAAGGGAAACTCAGCTTCCCCTAAAATGTCAAAAAATAAGTGATCAAATATATACTCTTGTGTGTACATGTCATTGACTAAATATGCACTACAACGCGCTCAATTTTTGTTCACAATCAGCTTCTTATCACTGGTAACGACGCGGCTTTCCTCTCACTCATTCCCGCAGCTTCACAGTGCTTTAAAAAACGCGGACGCTGAGCGTCCACAGCGTTCAGTAGCGAAGCCTAAAGTGCTGCAAAACGAGACGAGTCATTGGCTAAATGCTGGCCTTTGCCCCGCCCATGGACGCTCAGCGTCTCTGGGGGTCTATGGGGCAGTGGACTGGCCTCGGCTGGCCCGGACGCTCAGCTTCTGCATGATGATTGGATGATCTGACAGCGAATGAGCGATCTTTTGGTGTAAACATCTGCATTTTTTAATTTTCATTCTGTTCTGCGTTTAACCGGAGACTTTCCTAATCCTCTTAGCAGCATTTTCTTTGTCTTGTTCATTAGTGGCAACGACTGGAGCTACAACTGCAGGTGTAGAGAGGAGCTTCTCCTGTTTAAAGCGGCTCAAGTCTTACACCCGCAACATGCATGGGCCAAGGCCGTTTAAGCAGCCTAGCTCTACTGGCCATTCAGAGGACACTAGTCAAGTTCCTGGAAAAGACGCCTTGTTGGTACGACAGGGTCACAGATCATTTTCTTGAAAAGGAACAGAGGGTAGAATTTATGTATAAATAAACCGACACATTTTATGATGTATGCCGAAATTGAGCTTCCCCTCCTTGAAAGACCAGCATCTGCCACTGATATTGACGTGATAGCAAAACACATTTGTTGTCATCCAACCATGATAAAAATCTTCTGTTCTACCACATCTCAAAAGTGCTCTATGGAACTGAGATCTGATGACTGTGAAGGCATATAACCATTCACATTCATACCTCATTAATCTACCATGCATGTCTTTGGATTGCGGGAGGAAGCTGAAGTACCTGGAACCTACACAGGCTCTTATTTGTTTCTTTGATAAATCACCACACTGTAATCTCATATTTTTTTTATTTCCCCCTTACATCTTACCCTACCTTACCGTTAAGGAGCTCTGGAGAATCACCTCAGAAGCGGAGTGGCTACTTGACACTTGTGGGAGCAGGTGTTTGACATTGTGACGACCACAAGTCTAAATCCAAAGTCACCATAGCTCACAGTAGTGAGAGTGCTATCTAGCTGTCAGTCAGTGCTGTGGTGCAGGCAGGCACACAGTCAGTGGTAATTGATGTGAGTAGAGTTGACATCCTGGGCAGAGCGCTTCAGGTTGGTCTCTGACTGGGGCCGAGCAGCCCATCATTGCCAGTTATTAAGCAGCTTGCGCTCTGCTGCACTCACTCAGAGGGGAACAGCCTGTCTCTTGCTGTTTACATATGAATGTGTGTATGTGAGAGGAGTGCGGGACGATGGGGCGGTTGCCATGCTGTGTGTGCGCGTGTGCGTGTGTGTGTGTGTTAGGGGAGAAGAGGGAGCCAGAACACCAAACCTTAATAGGTTCTTGAATCAACTGAGTTCATACATGAACACAGGGCAGTCAACAGTCCTTAAATCAACTCTTAAGTCAAATCCAGTTTTCTTCTACAGTAATCAATAGTTTGTAACTGCTACACTTAGCAGTTACCACACTCTTTTATCTTTGTAGTACGTGACTGATGGTTGGCCATGGTGAAGTTGTAGGGTCATACTGAAGGAAGCTGCTCCAGAGTTCAGGCTTGATTGGCTCTCTCTGCTGTCTCTGCTTTTCTGGCTGGCTTGTTGGCCAGTTGGCCCACTTGTTAGCTGACTTGATATTGTTGGCTTGTGTGCTTTATGCTGCTCTGTTAATGTCCTGATAAAGCTATCTGTGTTCTGCAATGTGCTGGGACATCTGCCCTCTGCTGAGCCTGTGTTGCTGCTGCTGCACTTTGAGTACTTTTATTTTATAGTTTGCAAAACTGTTTCATTCACTTAGAAGAAAGCCAGGTCTCTAGATGTTTGCATTTGTGTTGGTAAGGGACATGCTGTGGTCATTATAATTGCACCAGTACCAACCTTACTTTAGTTGTACTTTTTCAAAGTTTAACTTTCTCCTTTATTTTGGGATTTGCATTGTTTTAAGTGTTTTAGTGTTAGTCTATTTTTTTTCCCCCACTGACTACTTACGTTGTACTGTGTATACTTTTGCAGCTTACTGTATTTAGTTACATTTCTAGTTTTTAGCTCAGTTTTTCAAGAAAAAACTTTTTTCTGATTTTTCTGTGCTCAAGCAATATTTGAAAAAGTTTCCACTAGTGTTTAAATTCCATTCACTACAATTTGGTGACATTTTGCATTGATTTTTTTGAAGTAGTCCTACAAACAGCTGTAGATTTGTGACCACTAATTACCACACACACGCTCCCAGATTCCCTAAAATCAGCATGTAAATTTGTGTCTCTCCAAAGCAATACACAACTCTGTTAATGCCATCGCAAATAGTGTTATCACAACAGCTGCATATGAATTTTCTTGTTTGACTGAATATTTTATTAAACTGCAAACCATGGCTTCAGTTAATAGATACCAAAAGGAGTGAGATTTTAGATGTACTCTGTGGTAGTGGCATTTCCACATAAAATGAGGAATGAGGTTCCACTAATTGATTGAAAGGTTGAAAATGTTTATAGGGTTGGGATTTGTACCTTGCACTTTGACCAGTTGCTAGTATTTGGTAAAATGCTTTCACCTTTTTTCTAAATCATATATTTATATATATATATATATATATATATATATATATACATTTAATGTTTTTATTTTGATTAATTAATTACAAAGATTTTAAAAATTTTATCGCAATTAATCACGTTTTTTTAAAGTTCGGAGCCGGAACCTTTGTATTTGCGTGTTTACAGCAGGCCTGTAAATCTAATGCACAAGCGACAACAACGCATCCACAAGCAACAACGATATGCGATGAAGCCGCTTCTCTTGGTCCACTGAGGGATCATTTTAGCTTTAAAAAACATTCTGATGGGACTTTCGAAAAGACTACTGTTGTATACAGTAGTTGAAGCTACAAATGTGGGAGGAAACCGGAGTACCTGGAGGAAACTCACACAGCACGGTGGTGCTGTGGTTACCACTATGGTTCGGGCTGCTGCCTCGCAGTTAGAATAACATCTGAAAGGCCTGGGTTCGATTCCACATTTGCCTGGGCCTCTCTCTGTGTGGAGTTTGCATGTTCTCCTTGTGTGTGCGTGGGTTTCAGAGTTGGGAGAGAGTGGGAGTTAATGTCCAAAATAAATAAATAAAATGTAATGGTGTTATCCTTATTGTCTAATGTGCTGTTTACATTTATTTTTTTTTTCAAATAAGTTAAAAAATCAGGGGTTCTAACTATAATAATAACTATAATACTATACTACTATAATAACTATAATAGCACTTTGCACAATCTGTTGGTTTAATAGCAATTTAAAAAAAAAATTCAAAAAGTAAATAACAAACATGTTTGTTGCTAAGCATATACAACTATTCATTCAGAATTTTAGTAGCAAAAGGATTTTTTAATTGAAAGTGTTTAATTTTTTGATAATTTGTTTGCAATTAATTGTGATTAATTAATTACAGACCCTGCAATTAACTCAATAAAAAATTTTAATCGAGTTCTGGCCCTAATATATATATATATATATACACACACACACACACACACATATATATATAAAACATTCTGTGATTTTTAGTCATTTTCTAGTTTTATTCCCATTCTTGTCACATGTCACAACCCGGCTCAAAGTATGTGACAAAAGGGGGAGACCATACATAGAATTAGGAGCCTGTTGCATATTTTAATGAAATAAAATAAAGAAACCAAAAATACTTGAATGATTGTCAGCATGTCAGTATGCATACCATGTTTGAATACGTAGCGGGTGTATGAGTGAGAATGTGCCAAAACCAAGTACCAAATGCTTTGTCAGCCAAGCAACCTTCATGAAGAGAAGAGGAGCAAAAAGAAGCCCTCAGTAGGTTCAGGCAAGGCTGCTTTATAGTGCTCATGAGCTTGACCTGCTCAGGTGTGCTGAATCTGAAATTGGGTCAGCTCCACCTAGTAGTAGCCTGAAAGAAATACACAGAGGGAACAAGAAAACAACGCCAGCCCAGTTGCTGTCACAAGCGCTGTCCATGGTCCTGAAACATCAGCTTTTTGTCAGACTTTAAGTTGCTCTCCACATTCAGATAATGATCCTAACCTTATAAATATTAACACAGACTTTGCAGTACAGGAGGAAAGCCCAGGATTCCTTCATGAATATAAATGAAGAATCCCTCAGGATCCTCTGAAATCTCCTCATTGATTTGGTGCCCTATATATTTAAAACTCCCTGCTGTGTCAGGGATCTACATGAGCATTGCATAACAGGGATCTATTCACAATGTTTATAGCTCCATGTGGAAGAAGATAAGGGTGTTTCTTTATAGTAGGTGGTGTAGTAGGCAGTTTAATAAATGCTTTTAAGTTTGATCTTGGCCGTTTAAACTGTCCAGGGTGCAGAAATACAGGCCCTAGCTTGGCTACCAAGGGAACAGTGAGCACCCCCTGATGAATACTGCGATGGTCTTTCCCATTGTAAATCACAGCACACTCAGTGAATATTAATGATGGCACCTCGATTAGCTTGAGGAAATATTCATGGCTGTTTCAGTGCTCTGAGGCACCCCAAAGAGTCTGTGAGTAATATGATCTGCTCATAACACCTGTCCACATGGTTCCTCTATTTATGTGGTGAGATTAGAGTATAATCAAGTTCTGTGTAGCCAAATCTGCATTGTCTATGCATGGGGAATATGTCATTAAATTTACAATGATAAAAGTGGTATAGACCAGAAAGAATATGCACTTTTAAAGGACAAGTACACCCACATACACCAACGCACATTTATGTAAACTGTGCATCTGGTGATGACAGATTCGGTGGCTCATCTGGGCCTGGTGGAGTGTGAAAAGCCACCTCTCTCTCTCTCTTAGAGACACACTGACTGCTGTGGTCTGGGTCTTGGCTGCAGATCCCAGACATTGCTCCAAATCCTGTCAGTCAGCCTCTGCTGTCCTCCATGGTTGAGAGAGGCAGGACAGCAGAGCAGATTTCTCTGTGTTTTGCTACACTGGTGAAGGCAGCGCCTGCCAACACACATCAGCACAGCAGCACCTGAAGGCAGTTGACTCCCTTTTCATTACTGCAAGCCGAACAGCTTGTTTTGGGAAGGATATGTTTTGTGTGAGCCTGTGTTCGCATGATTGGATAACAGGCTGTTATCAAAGGAGACAAATTCAGATAGATGATCTGCGGTTTTGCAAAATATCATATAAACCAGAAAATTTGTTGTTTTTGTTACAGGAGCTTATATTTTGAAACTCTGCAAAGGTGTAATCATGCTATAAATTTGTTGTATAATAATGCCAAAGCTACATATTATAGATTAAATGACTGATAAATGATGAACATGAACTAAAAAGATCTGAAACAAAGTGGAGACATACAGTAATAGTTGTTTCTAATAACACTGAAAGGCGAATGACTATCTTCTTTTGAATTCCCCATCAATTTCTGTTGTCACCAGAATGTTCTCATACTATGATAAACATTCAGACATGAAGAAAGAGATGAATGATGAGTATTTCTTATTAGCTTTAATGGCAGTAACTGGCCTATTGATGATGGGGGGTTTTGTACACAATCTGGTTTCTCGCGCCTAATTATTCTTCTTCTCCACAGGAGGCCTGGAGAAAGAATTCAGGACTTTCAGTGATACATTCCTTTCTATTTCTGGCAGCTAGTACCTTTTGTTTTGCACATTGTCGTTCTCTCTCTGTCTGTCTGACTCTCTCTAGTCTCTCCATTTCTCTCTCAAACTCCTCCTTTTGCTGCTGCGAGGAGCCTGACACTCTAAGGAAATCAACTTTTCTGTCAGAGTTTAGATAAATATAAAACTACACGGAGAGCCAACAAAAGGAGAGACTCCTTTTAATGGTACCTCTGTGGTCTTTATTCTCACTCTCGCTCTCTCCATCGCTTCGCTTTTCTCCTCAATGTCCTTTCGATCCATAATTGGAAATTTCCTCTGCCTAGCCCTGTCGGAATGAGGGACAATGTGGCATCCATGTTCTGTGGAGCATGGTCGAAAGAAATAGAGCATTGTCTCATGTAGACGAGCCAAGCATGGTCTGGGGACTTATCTAAATTGAATATCTGTCTTGTTTTTTAGGCTTATAATGAGAGTGACACACAGAGCATGGGGGTCTTTCACACCACTGACAGCCCTGCTCTCTTTGAAAAGTTGACAGATAACATGGAATAAGATACATGAAAGCATACCCACTGTGGGAATATTTCCATCCAACCGTGTATTATTACAGAAAACAATGTTTACACCCAATTACAAGAGAGATTATTTGGTATCTGTGTTAGTGTATAATCCAGGCAGATATAGGCAGTAGTGTCTATTTTCATTGGTGACACTGGAAGTCCTGAAATTCTTTTTTCAAGAAAGTCTTTTATGAAAGAATGGCTTTCTTCTACCATTTTGCTTTCACTTTTGCATTTCCTTTCTCTGCTCCCAAAATACATTTTCTTCAAATGCAATATAATATTTTCACCAGTAATGACCTCTCTTCATATTTGTGGTATTTTCTTTTGGCCATGCATCACTTCCCATAACTCACCAAAGACACAGTGACACTGCGGTTCTAATAGCACTTTTTCTTGATCTTGTTTTGGCTGGCTGCTTCATCCTCTAGCCGGTAAGATAGCACAGCTAAGATCGTTATTAAATTGGCTCGTTCCCTTAACCTTGGCTTCTGATAATGTCGTCTTTTAGAGGAAATTAAAGTTGGTTGGGAAAGCAATTGAGATATGAGAAGAATGGCCCCGGCTTCCAGGTAGAGCTGTTAGTGCATCAGCCCTTTTTTAGTCACAGTGATAAAACACATTGTGGTCATTTGTTTTCTTTGTCCATATCATATCACGGCATCATTCAGGATAAAGAAACTTTCATATGAAATATTATTCCATCTCAGAGTATGCCTCATGGGCAGGATTACTGCCCTCCCCTTCTTTGGGGGAAAGGGGACGTTTTTAGCTGCAATGAAAATGTTGATGTAAAGAAAACATGTCAGTCCAGAACAAGAGCCTGTGTATAATGAGCAGGCAGATGGTCTTAAGGAGAATACCAAGCAATGGTGATGACAGACAGGCTGACAGGCTGGCACAGACCCTGCCACTCAGGAGACTGGGGGAGAGGCCAGGGCAGTTTCTATCACTGTCAATGCCCTCAGTCACTCTCTCCGTGTCTTCTTCTTCTCTCTTTGTGTTTGTCTCTTTTTTTCTCATATCTCTTGCTCACACTAACATCACTTCTTCTTGTTTTGTTTCAGGATTTTAAAGGAGTGCTAGTATTTGATATCTAGGAGATACCTGGCACAAATTCCATCTAGATCTCATCTTATGTCTGTGTGGCATCGGAAGCTTAAAGGATTCTGCAAGCAGGGTCTCAGTTAATTACTTTTCTTTCTCTGTTAGTTTAAAACATTTAGGGGATTGTTTTCATTTATTTTCCTCCCAGCCATGACTTGGTTAATCTTTCCCCTCAAGAAAATGGAAACTGGTGGAAGACAAATGCACAAAGCGCCTTCACATGACTTCTTGCTAATGAATTTGCGAATTAACACTAGCTGGAGTAAGGAAGGTGAGAAGCTCTGGCTAGGAATAGATGTGCAAGGTCTTGCAAGTTTCTATATTTCTTTTTGCCATGCTTCAAATTAAAATGGTTAATCAACTTAAGGAATTATTTTAACAACAAAGTACTGATACAGTCACACACATGCAGAACCAAACCAAACCAAAGGCAAACCCAGCTGCTTGTTATGCAGTTTTTAATGCCCATGCTTTGTCAGTCTCGTTGAAAGAGAAAAAAGAAGAGACAGTCTGCCCTCATATCTCAAACAGTAGACTAATATGATGGAGCAGAGCAATACAGAGTGAAGCGGAGCAAAGCTATATTTAGGACACGTTGATTCCAGTGACCATGGCTCTTAGATCCACTACAGCCCCTGAGAGCATTCACTTTTGTTCAGCCTCCGGAGGTACAAGAGCTCACTGTTACCCTTCAGGGAGGTATTAAACTGATGGGTACTGCATTTCAATGAGAAACAGAAACTCTTACTCCTAAATATATTCAATGAGACATGGTAACACTGAAGAATTTCTATAGTACTGTATAACTTTCTGTTTTGGTGGCCTGGCTTTGCTGATTTTGTTTTGCTGCTTGTCTTTAATTCTGTTTATACCAGAGCCACTTTGCATTATTCTGTTCATTTAACCATTTTTTTTTCCATTTCTGCCCCTTCCACTTGAAAGTGAATTTCCTCCTTCTTGACTGTTTTTATGTGTAGAATTTTCTGTGTGCGCTCTGAGGCCTTTTTGACATTAGCTTATAATGTCTTCTAGGTGAATATATGCAGCTTTGTGTTCATAACAGTCTTTATGTGTGTACTCTCCTATATGGTTGTCCTTCACTTTACTTTCTCCTGAGTTCGAGTGTCTGCCAACCGGTACTCTGTGAAGGTCATCAGTAGAATTGGAAAGTGCACTTTGCAGAGTCAAACAGATGCAGGGTACAGATAGTGCATTGTTTATCTAATCTTGTATCAGCACTGTAACGAAGTACAAACAAAGTCCTCACACAATCAGATGAGAGCTCAGAAGCTTTTTAGATTGTCAAGGACTTGATATATCTGCCCTGGAAGTTGCATTTTGGCAGTTGCAGCAAGTGGTCAGAGTTTCCAGTATTTGGACATATCTACCTACAGATCTGAAAACACATACTCTCCTTTAAATATAGAGTCTCTCCTCTCCTTTGCTCTCCTTTCCTCTGCTCCACTCTCCTCTCCTCTTTTCTCTGCCTCAGCTCTCTGTGATTTCCCCCTTGTTAAGCAAATGAGTGCTCCAGAAATTGACTGCGATTTCCCCCTGCTTGCAGAGGCCCTGAGTGATTGTGTGCTAGTCCGGAGCTGGAGCTGTGGCCCAGGCGCTCTGTGGGCTGAATAATGATGGCAGCACATTGACTGAGGTCTTAAATTAAGGGTACTTATCTTAATTGAACATCTGAAATAATGTTTTATTTACAACAAAGGGAAGGTGCTGGAGAAATGAAGTGGCTTGCGCTGCACGATTTTTGCCTCCCTCTCTTGCTCTCTCTTCCGCTGTGGTTGGTTGAACTCCAGTTGCTGCAGTATACATTTGTGATGAGCTTCACGTGGCTTTGATCTGTCGCTCAGGAATGTGAAGGTTGTTATATCACTATGACTGCGGTTCAAAGGTCTTGCCATCTCATCCACTGTATATAAAAAAAAGTCAGAATTTCTGTCTGTTTGTTGCTGCTGTTGTTTGTATTTTTAAAATTTCAGTGAGCAAATATGATTCCTACTGTATGATTTCATTATAGTTTTTTTGTCAGGTTTATGAGCTTTGATGCAACTTGTTTAAATTAATCTCAGAAACAGATATTAAGAAAATCCCCAGCTGTAACAAAGAATAAATGTACAAATGGCTTTTAGTTAAATAATCAATTTTCTCTGCCTTTTATCAATACGTTAATGTGTCTGCGATAGCTTTTAAATTAACGATTTTAATAAAATAGACCGAGCTTGGCAGGCCTACAGTAATATGGCAATGCAACACATGATTAGCTCAGACTTCACAGTGGGTGTTCATGGAGAGAAGGGTGTGTGTGTGTGTGTGTGTGTGTGTGCGCGTGCGTGCGTGTGTGTGTCTTTCTGCACTAAAAACAGAAAGTACAGTAGCTCTCAGAAACTTGATTATAATGATGAGGTTTTTCCCACAGCATTAATCAGTTGTATTGTTGCAGCAATTGCCGTGATTGGCTCCCCATCAGAGTGATTATGCTAATTTCAGCCAACCAAATGTCACGTCCAGCCTCCAGGCACACCTTTCCCGCTCTCCCAGAGGCAAAGCGGCTGCCATGATTGAGATAGCTGATATTTGACTGAGCACTGGCATACCTTCTACTGATCACTTCAGTGATTACATGAAATTACTACTTCTGAGGAAGAATGGCTGAAGATAGCAGTTAGCCGCCAGGAGTGAATGAGAAGCAGGCTGGGAGAATTGATTGAGATTTTCAGCAATTACACTTCATTCTCTGTGCAAAACATAGACCATATTGGATTTTTCTATCGTGTCTCTCCCTAAGTATGGTGGTGAATTAGAACAAGACTATTGATAACTTATGTAACAGCAAATTTAGGGTGATATTAATGCTTTGTATAAAATGGTATGGGAACCCATTTAAACTTTAACTCTGAGACCTTATGAGATTCTTTGTGAAGCCAAAACTGAGTGCAAGAAAGGCAGGGCGATAGTAATAAAGATCCTTGGTGGCACAGAGGACACATGTGTTGAAGTGGTGTTGAGGGCCAACCAGTAATGTCTTTTACAGGGACAATACAGTTGTTGAAAGCCCATACACATAAACACTTTAGTAGTTTGTGTTAAATAAAGTGTTAGGTTTTTCTGTGTATTTTTTGCATGCAAAATTGAGCATACAGTAGCATGTAGAGCACATGTTTTTATTAGCTGTCAACCTAAACAGGGGTATGATGGGGTAATTTTGTCTTCCGCTGGGTGGGCAGCCAGCTTGCAACCTTTTCAATGCAATAATTCAAGAAAGATGTAACCTATGATGTTCAAATTTACACCATAGATGCATCTTCTAAAAATCTCGGACAAGTTTGAATCTCTGTGACAAGTTCAGGGGTCAAGTTTTCTGAAAATCTTGTGAGCGCGATAAGTAGAGAACAATGTCATCTATGCCATAGATGCATCCACTAAAAATATCAGACACCTTAGTTCTTGCTATAATATATCTCAGTGGCTTATACTTATTAGGATTTTAGCATTTCTCATTCCTGGTTCTTATGTAACCATTTGCTTTTGAATTGAAATGATGACTAAAGTCACTAAGGCTCATATACAACTCATTAACATCTACCAAGACCTGATAATTACATGTTCTAGAACTTGTTCTTCCAGGGGATTTTTGTCACCTAAAAATTCTACTGGCAATAGGCTGAGAGGTAGCACTTTAGAGGTAGTATTTTAATGCATATGTTGAGGGTATTCACTGCAAAAATTTATTTTGCGTGTGTAATTTGTATGTATACATTTTTAAACACGTGCATGTGTATGTGTGTGAACTCGTAGATGTGTAAGGGTGCGTGGAAGTTTGTGGCTCCTCTCCAGTCATGTGTGCCATCTGCTACCTCTGCAGGTGGCACCACCCAGGGCTGATGTTGTTGATGCATCATCACACCCTGCTCCATCACCTGTCCCACGCTATTACCACACAGCACACTGACTAATGAACCTATTGGATACAGCTTCCCTCATGAGTCCCTCTGTGCATGTGGTCGAGAGTGTGTGTGTGCATGTGTGTACATAAATGTGCAAGTATACGAGTGTGTGCAGTAGCCACTATGTCTGAAGAGTTCATTTACCATTATTTATTGTTCATACTAACACAGTCAATGACCTCTAAATGTCATTATTTTTCCTTTATTGGCAGTGCGCTTCTTTCCATTGTCTGTCTTGGGCTACATCTGAAACTATAATTATAAGTGCTTGTAGCCAATGTTCCCTTTTATCTTCAGAACTATAGTATATGAAGAGTAATCCTCCACAGGGAGCGATCATATATAATGGATCGCTTTCCTGTCACTACCATTTAGCCTTGAGAGCCTAAATCCCACATCTAACTCGAAGATCAGTGGTGGACTCTGTGTGCTGTCAGTCAAAACGGTGGCCTTCCTGCATGAGGGCTATGCTATGGAATGACAAGCTGCTTATCAGACTAGTCGGTCATTAGGGTGTTGTTAACTGAGGAGTTAAATCACCCAGGGACTTGTGAAAGCCCTTTCTTCTTGCTGTCTTATTCCTTTTTGTGACTTTGCTTGATAGTGAACGTTACTTTCAGTTTCTCAAGTTATCCTCTCAACCCAATTCCACTTTCCGCACGTCTTTTACTGGAGTCTGTTTTTCTCTTAATACTGCCTCCTCTCCTCTCCTCTCCTCTCCTCTCCTCTCCTCTCCTCCCCTCCCCCCCCCTCCCCCCCCCCCCTCCCCTCTCCCCCTCCCCCCCCCCCCCCCCCCCCCCCCCCCCCCCCCCCTCCCCCCTCCTCCCCTCCCCTCCCCTCCCCTCCTCCTCTCCTCTCCTCTCCTC
>VUQK01009490.1:2885-18635 GCA_015106715.1 Bujurquina vittata | reverse complement strand
TCGCCCAAAAAATCCCAAACCCAAAGCAATCCCCCTCACCCCCCCCCCCCCCCACTGCTCTTTTCTCTGGAATCTCCTCATTTTCCCTCTTATCCTTCACTGCCCCATTTTCTTTTTGTCTTTTTATCTCTCTTCAACCAATCAAAGTGCTCCTTTTCTATGTTGCACTTACCTTCCGAAGCCTCAGTCTTCTATATCTCTCTCTCTCCCACTTTATAATAATCCCTGTCCACAGTACTTCACACCATCACACTGGCAGTGCATTTCCCTCCAATGCACAATCCTCACATCTCCTGCAGACCCGACGGCAACATCCAGTGCATGCTCCATAACCAGCATGTTATGTAACCCTCCATATAACGCCACATTTTCTAAAATAATTTGCCTGGTGGCGTGCTGTCCTACACCATGAGTTGGTGGTGATGTACTTCCAGTCCTGCCACATTGTTACATCTGTGCTCTTCCACCACCTCTCATCCTGTAAACACATTCCAGTATCGAGCCTCAGGCAACTGGTCTGGCTCATAAGCCATCACCACCCCCAGCTGCAGTAAAATAGCCGCTTTCAATCCATTTTCTCCGCGGCTACCTTTCCGCCTTCTCCACATTTATAGCACTGCCCACTTTTTGATTACTGACTTTGCAGGCTTTTTGCGCCCCAACTCTCAGGTGCATCCCTCTCTGCTCCCCACCGCCAAACTCTCACCTTGCAGCCTCCCCACACCCCCACCTCCTCTCCTTGTCTCTGCCCTGCTGTGGTCTCCTCTCCTGTGTTGTACCCCTGGCTAACTCTTGCTGTAGCAGTGGTTGCTATGGAACTGCAAATCAGCCGTTTAAGCAGTAGCACTAATGGATTCGCAGACAGTAAACAGAAACTACAGACTGCATCGTTACCTACGGTTCAGGAATAAATAACTTGCTGTGCACATGCCAGCTCACAAACAGCAAGAACATTTTGTTCTTTACCAAAGAAATCTTCTTTCTCGTCGCTTTAGATGTTAAACTTACGACCGCTTTATGTTTTGCTGATGATTTAGTTCCCATCTTTTGTTTGTTTCTCAGGACTGCATCCAGCTGAACCAGTATAAGCTAAAGAGTGAGATTGGAAAGGTGAGTTGAATTTCTGCCATTTGCCTCTGTTCAGTTTCATGTGCTTTGGTGAAATAGCAGCTGAGGAATGGTTGGAATTGTGTAATTTAAAAAAAAAAAGTCTTTGGCAAGCTTGTTTCTGGTTGAAATGTTTTTCTTCTTTTATTCCACCTTTGCATCGTTAACCAAAGGCCTACTGGACTCACTTTCAGCTGGTTTATAACAGCCCAGTTGTGCCATTTCATATTTTATCCTATATATTTGTACATTTTGGTCATGTCTTCTTTGTGTGGCTGCCCAAGCTTTCTTTTTTGGGAAATGTGTTTATTTCCCAGTATCGGTGTCTAGTTACGACAGTTAAAGACAGATGTCGTTTCCGGTCTAAAATGTGAAGCCAGTGTTGATGTGCCACAAAATTGCCACTGGGGGCGACTCTGTCTGCATAAAGAAATTAAATTAGAATATAGAAATTTAGGTTTAAAAAAAATGACCATACTGCTCACTGGATTAAGTCATTTAACCCCTTTTTTTTTAATTGGTTTATGATCCCTATAGCTAATTTTAAACATGATGATCATTTATTGGATTAGAGTCAAAAAGGAGGAGGAGCATAAAACTTTTGGGCAGGTCTACCTTATTCTGAGTCAAATTCAGCCCATTCTTAACAATATGACTAAACTCAAGTCTTCACATCCAAGAGGGCCAATGCAGTCTCTGAGCAGTATTTGCTTTTAAGGCAATAGCTTTGTATTCTGCATATATTTGTTTTGTTTTCTTCCTTTTAAATGTACTTTTAAGAAGTTTGTAGTGCTGTAAAAATCAGATCAGAGCAGCATGACAGAAGTTTACTTTGATTACACAAACATGTAGGAGCGGGTCATGGATAATGGGTAGTGATTTGCAAATAACTGGACTTGAATAACTTGAGCTTATTATAAAATACACCGATCAGGCACAACTTTATGACCACTGACAGCTGAAGTAGATCACACTGATTATCTCTTAATCATGGCACCTGATAGTGGGTGGGATATATCAGGGAGTAAGTGAACATTTTGTCCTCAAAGTTGATATTAGAAGCTGGAAAAACGGGCAGTGTAAGGATTTGAGCGAGTTTGACGAGAAAATTGTGATGGCTAGATGAGTGGGTCAGAGCATCTCCAAAACTGCAGCTCTTGTGTGGTGCTCCTGGTCTGCAGTGGTCATCGCCTATCAAAGGTGGTTCAAAGAACCAGCGACAGAGTTATGGGCAGCCAAGGTTTACTGATGTACTTGGGGAGCAAAGACTGGTCCGTGTGGTCCAATCCAACAGAGCTACTGTAGCTCAAACTGGAAACGTTAATGCTGGTTCTGTGTCAGAATACACAACATCACAGCTTGTTGTGTATGGGGCTGCATAGGGCAGACCAGTCAGGGTCCCCAAGCTGACCCACTGAAAGTGCCAACAACATGAGCGTCAGAGATGGACCATGGAGCAATGGAAGAAGGTGGCCTGCTCTGATGAAGCAGACATGGTGTGATGCATTGGGTGATGTTCTGCTGGAAAACCCTGCCATCCATGTGGATTACTTTGACACATACCACCTACCAAAGCATTGTTGCAGACCATGCACCCTCTCATGGAAACATTATTCTCTGATGGGTGTGGCCTCTCTCAGCAGGATAATACCCCTTCCATAAACCAAAAATGGTTCATGAACGGTTTGAACACAATGAGTTTGAGGTGTTGACTTGGCCTCCAAATTCCCCAGATCTCAATCCAATCAAACATCTGTGGGATTTGCTGGACAATCCAAGTTCGATCCATGGAGGCTCCACCTCACAACTTTGAGGACTTAAAGGATCTGTTGCTAACGTCTTTGTACTATAGCACACCTTCAGGGGTCTGGTGGAGTCCATGCGTTGATGGGTCATGAGTGTTTTAGCTGCAAAAGGGAGACCAACACAAAATGAAGGAGGTGGTCATAAAGTTATGCTTGATTGCTGTATTATGCTACAGTTTATAACACAGTCTGGTTAGTAAATACTTGACAATACTTTCTTTAAAGATATATAACGTATTTTGGGATACACTTGAAAGAAAGGCAGAGGTGAAGAGTCAAAGTGAGATCAGAGGTCAGAGGTGACATGATATTTGAATGAAAACAATGTGACATTTATATCAGTATCATTTCCTAAATGTTGCCAATACAAACAAAGGCAATAGAATTTTAATCAGTTTTAAAGATAAGACATTTTATGAAAGTTTAACCTTATTTGAACTTGAAGAAGAGGTCAGAGGTCCAAAAGAACATGAAATGTACAATCCTCGTATAGCATTCCCAACATGCCTATAGGTTATCAATATAAACACTGGCAGTAATAAACATAGTTTTAAATAGCTCTGTAATGCATTATCACTTTGACTTTATGATCAATATTGACATTGAAGGAGAGGTCAGAGGTCAAATTTGACATATTTTAAATCTTGATATGATACGTTCTACCTGTGGGCTATACACATTCGAAAGAATCATAATTACTTTTAAGGCTTTATGTAAATTTTTGACCAGTAAATCATTAAGTTGAATTTGAAGGCTTTGGTGGATGTAGGGCAGATTTTAAAGGACTGTTAACATGACCCCATTCTACACCCCTACAAAGATTTATCAGAATTCATTCCAAACTTTCTGAGCTATTGTGTTTACAGACAAAATGATAGGCAAACATGACCTTCTTGGTGGAGGTAATAAGGGAGAGGCTGTTCATTCAAAGTAATCTGAGTGCAAATCTATCCTAGAGTTTTATAATGTTAAAGATGACGGTTTGATACATGCACTGCCCTTGCCCTTAAAGCCACATGTCTCCTTTATAACAGCTGAACTGTCCTGTTATTGGACTGAGGCAGGAAAATGCACAGAGGAGCTGCCCTAAAAATGCAATGCTAAGGTGACTTTCTAGAAAGACCTGTACTAAACAAGTCCAGCTAAAATTAAAGTGATGTCAGCCTCATAGTGGTTCAAGATGAGGACACAAGAAGTGAGAGGGGTTCGTCCATGAAAGTATAGTAAAGAACTATAAAGCACTCCACCTGATAGTAATTATTTTTTTTAAATTCTGAAATTCAAATTGACTTGTTGAGCAGACTTAGTGTGACATCCTGAGAGCATATCACAAAACAAAAAGTCACAGTTGGAAATGAACACTTTTTGTGGTCAGCATTACTAGGAATGAGTTGTGTTAGGAACAGAACAGAGGTAAACTGAGAAACTGCCAAATTCAGAAGTGTGAAGTGCGCATTGTACCCAGCAAGGCTAACCATCTCAAAATGCACCTACTACCAGCAGCGCTATTGTTAGATGTCATCGAGGGAAAAATAGTATCAGGTTGATATTTATTTGGCATACACGCACTTTGGATCCAAACAAAAAAAATTTTTTTTAGGTGCTTTATGTGAGATTCGGGACCAGATGTCTCTCTCTACAGAACCAAAACAAACGGGCAGCAGGCCATTCAAGTTTTCATTTACAAGCAGAAAGCTTAGCTCACACTAGTATTGCAAAATACATTGAATGGTGTTATTATGTATATTAAAACAAACTTGATATCAGTTTCACCTGTGAGGCGTTAACCTGAAGCAATAAAAACAATCAGGACAATTTTGATTGTATAAAACTTGAATGTTAACTGAATGTTAACTTCTAAGAACAAATAACTAAGTCAAGTGGTGCCTTAAGCTGTCCAGGCATCAGTCTATATATCATTATTGAATCTCTTTGAACGTTCGCTTGGTTTTTCCGTGCAGAACTCTGGCAGTAAACACACATCTTAGGGAAGCGTGTGTGTGTGGGAGGACCCATTCTGTGCTGCCAAAGAATAAAAATGTTGTCTTTCAATGGAAACGGTGCTGCCTTGAAAACATTCTGTCAGTGTGGTGCTGCCGTCTGTTCCAAGTGGTGCTTTAGGAATCTTAACAGATTCTTGAAGCAGTTCTGCTCATGAGCTGCACTTGTTTTAATGCAAAGCTGAACCATAAATTCTCAGTATGGACTCATTTAATCTGAGATGTTTTTATATTTTATGCCTGATCTGTGTTGTTGTTTTTGTATTGCAGGGCTCCTATGGTGTAGTAAAACTTGCCTACAATGAAGACGATGACAAACATTATGTAAGTCTGGGATTTACCATTGACATCCATTTCCTCTGCTACACAACCATAGTGGTCCTTTAAGCTTTCATCAAGCCTCTCACAGTCTATTGCCCAGACAGAGGACTAGTGCTATTGATTTCCTCGTCCTTCTTTTTTTGGCCTCCTTGTTGCCTAGTTGTGAATTTCATCCCTGAAATTGCATCAGTTGCCTTGGAAGAAACTTGGGAATGAAAGTGGCTTCTGCTGCCATTTAAAGTGCATCTGAGGCCCTTTTATCCATCTTCAAAGTAGCTCTGCTGTGTGTATCAGTTGCTCTGAGGCCAATTCACGAGGGAGAGTCTGCATATAAGCCAGCATACAGACACAAGGTCATTTTAGGCGATTCCATCAAGGTGATTTGTTCCTCCTGTCCATCCAAATGTAAGCTGTTTATTTCCTTAACATAACTAAGCTGCCCTGTACAGTAACAACGATGGAAGTATTTGGATGAGTCATGTCGACTCTGGATGGGTTTAAGATGTACTTTTGAACTAGAGCCAGCAGAAGCTCACTGCCAAACACAAGTCAATATCGAAACAGGAGCTTTTGCATATCCTGATGCAGAACGGTAATGAACAGGATGTTTATCTAAGGACACAGGCAAGCTCTGTACAACATGTACAGTATTAAAACAAAGCAGTGCTTAAATACACTTGACTCTTCAGGGAATAGTGAAATGCAGTTTTAAACAATGCCCAACATGGAGAGCTCAGACATGTAGCAGTGTGCCACCCCTCCTCCTAACAGCTACATGCTGATGGTGTGGTTGGAGACCACTGCATGAACAAAGTTATTGCCACTGTGTGCAATGAACTTGCCAACTTGAGCAAAGTTACCAATTCAGCAGGGGATCAAATCATTATTTCCCCCAACGAGTCAGTCTGCTATTAGTTTGTGATAAAATGAGGTCAAGTTAGTAATTAAATGCTATCTGTTGGTAAAAATGCAACAATTAAGTGTGATAAATATACCTGTTTCCATATACATACAGAGAAATTCATATTAACTACCCACATTCAGGGTCCAGCTAGAACCTTGTAGATTTGAAACAGAAATTTAGAAAGTCCACAAATGGCGGCGTAGCTGCTGCAAGGCAGCTTGGCAACCTGGCTTTTATATAGGAAAATAACCAGTTGGCAAGCAGTTGCATTGATTTCCCTATTGTAAAGAGATACATAGCAGATGAGTTTCATTCATTGTCCCAGATTGAAATCAGATGGGAGTTGTTGACAAACACCTCCCGGTCCCCCTGAGAGTGACTTTAGCTGGACTGCAGATGTTTGGAGATTGTTTGCCTCCCACCTGTGTAATCACCTTGCAATCAAAAGTGGTTGCTGCAGTTACTCTGTTGTGAACGCAAAAAAAAAATAAATTAAAAATTAAAAATACCCTCTAGTCACAAGAATTTTTACTCTAATGTGACTGAGCCATAATATGCTATGAAGATGTAACTTGTCTGATAGTGTGAAGGGATTAGCAACAGTAACTTTACTCAAGGGGAAAAAAAACACTACCATTTTTGGACATGATTTACTGGTGGCATTCGTTACATTATGTCATCGTAATGCAACATCTTCTTATGCAGTGGTTTAATGGTACCCAACTGGAGGATCGTTCCCACCAGTATCAAAATCGTTTCAGTGATTTCATTTCCTCCCGGATGGTCATCTTTGCTGCACATGTCTGCATTCCAAACTGTGTGGAAGCTTTCTTGTATTTAACACTGATTGTTGACTCTGATCGAAACGTTTCCTGCTGGGACACACTGTGGGCTATTGCAGACTGGCTCAAATGAGAGGCGCATCTGAAACAACAATGACAGGAATCAAGAGTGGAGGAGATGAGTAATGGTTGATATGGAAGGGTGATTATATTTCCTGGCAATCTGAATTGGCAGCGCATTAAAGTGATTGGGTTTTTCATGGCGAACGTCTTCATTGTGAGCCCACGTACAGCATGCACAAATGTCACACACTTCATATACAGGAAAAATATCCAAACGGGACAGGCTACAGTTGACCAAAGCAATGGTCAGTTTTAAGTAATGAAAACACAGTTTTTTTGTTTTTTTTAAAAAAAAAAATACATAAATACACATTACATTACATACGGTGTCCTGTGTATAATTAATGTGCTCACAACCGGATTGACAGGCATCCAATTATGATGATGCTATTTGTCAGCCTCAGGGGGCCAAAGTAAAGCAAATTCCATGCCATGCCATGTCCACTCGACTCACTTTAAATAGCAGGAGCAATGAATTTGAAGAGCTAATTATTAACAGATATTTTCTTTCATAAAAAGAGAGCAGAGGCTTTAGTTTATTTCATCTGCTTAATGATTCCTATCTCCCCAAGCCAACTGTGTCCTGTAGAAAACAAATGTGTTCTTGTGAAACAAAAAGAAATATAAAGGATCCTTGGACAGGTCGCCAATCTTTTGAACAGCTAACACAAGAGACAGACAACCATTCACACTCACATTCATCAATCATAACCCCATAACTGCACGTCTTTGGACTGTGGGAGGAAACCGGAGTACCCAGAGAGATCCCACGCAAAGCAAGCACTTGGTGACAGTGGGAAGAAAAAACTCCCTTTTGACAGGAAGAACCCGCTGGCAGAACCAGGCTCGAGGAGGTGCAGTCATCTGTTGTGACCAGTTGGGGCTGAGGGGAGGGAGATGGGACAAAAGACATGCTGTGGACCAACAAAATAATTTAAGCACTGATTGTGAAAGCAATGACATTTAGTTTTTTTTTTAGCTACGGGCAAATTAAATTATTTTAATTACTGATATAGAAATTAAGTGAAAAAAACAGCTGACCTCTTGATTATAGAACTTGAGTCAATGTGGATACCAGTTGCTCAATTGAAAAGGAGCGTGTACAGTAGTGCGACAGAAACCTTTGTGATTTTAACTTGGATTTGATTTTAGCATTTTCACCTCACAGCCATTTAGGTCTATAATTTGTTGGCTAAAGAGTTTTTATAGTTTTGCATCTGCACCACCGCAGTGGAAGTTGTATTTTATTGCTTTTTGCTGTCATTTTAAACATGAGCCCCAAACAGATGTCGGTACAAGACTGAAGAACCAAAATAAATTCATCAGAGAGAGCAGAAAAGGTGCAAACCACTGGTTGTACTCAAGAGCAGGATGGGCATGCATGTATGTATGGGTGCCAGTGGAACTGAGTCACTGGTGTTTATTGATGATGTGACTCCTGAACAGAAGTTGCAGGATGAATTGTGAAGTGTACAGGGCTGTACGCTCTGCTCAGATCCAGCCAAATGCTGCAAAACTGATCCGACAGCACTTCCCAGTGCAAATGGATAATGAGCCAAAGCAAACTGCAACAGCAACCCAAGAGTTTCTGAAGGCAAGGAAATGTGATATTCTTCGATATCAGTCACCTGATCCAAAACCAGTAGAGCATCCTTTTCAGTTCCTGAAGACAAAACTGAAGACCTACAACAAGCAGCAGCTGATGGTGGCTAAAGGCCTGACGAGCATGTCAAGTCCATTAATTCTAGACTTCAGGCAGTCATTGACTACAAATGATGGACCCAACTATATAGTATGCAAATATTTCAGTGATGCTCTGCTCTATACAAAAAAGAATTTTAAGACCTTTCAGTGATACAAGTGGATATTACAAGGACATGATGCATATACCTAGATAGGTTTTTGTTTCATCTAATTACCACTAACCTAAATAATATATCCTGTACTTTGCACCAGTTAATTTCAGCACAGAAACACTACATGTTGCACAGAGAGTGGCTTTTTTAGCTGTTTTAATGTCATCTATTTACAAGTTAAGGTGCTGCAGAGAAGTCTCATTCACTGAAAAACCTCATGGTCTACTGATGGGAGTGATGAAGGCTTCACAACAGGCTGAGTGGTACAATAAAGGGAATGATACAATGACTTAAGTCATTAGAACCTTCCTATCATCCACCTCCTACAAAATCTATTTGCTGCTGACGCACTTTTGGCCGCCTTTGATCAGCACTACACATGAGTCACAGTGCCTCCTCAGTACACAGTCTATCTTCAGACACACTTGCATTACATTTTGATTGTGTGTTTTGCAGTCATTGTGTCCATTTTAAATTTGATAAAATGAACCTACGGACTAAATTGGCAGTGATATGCTTAGAAGGAAGCTATGTACTAGAGCTGCATCATCCATTGTCTCAGTAATGATCTGTGAACACAGTACGGTCATATTTAATGAAATTATCAGCATTTCCATAAAGAGCTCTGCAGCCAAACCTTTACTTTAACTGACTGTGGCTGAGAGATGCTTAAATTTCCCACATAACTACCCTCCTACAAGTACACACACACACACACACAAGCACACCATGCAACTACATACAGCGGAGGATTTGCTTTTGGCCAAACCTCGTTTCTGCTCAGTCATAGCCATGGCGACCAGTCTTATAAAAGAAAGCGCCGGGGTGTTCATCAGTGTCACAGTTTGTGGTGTAGAAATAGTAGAAAATGTTCCTCTTACCACAAATTACGAATCAGTGAATTCACATTGATATTGTGAGTGCTTGGCAGAGAAACATGCAGTGAATGTTATTACTTTCGTCTTCCTTTGCATGACCAGGTCCTTGTAACAAGATGCCAATATCACTGAGTTTGTTCCCACTGAGACACATGCATGCACACACTCGGCTGTCCTTGAGAAGCCACTTGTTTTTTTTCCATGAAAAATTCAGTGGTCTCAGATCTGCTGAGATACTGCCTTGCCCTCTTACACAGGAGAATAACACAGATGACAAATACACTGCCACTAAAACGTTCATATTGCCTTCTTTGACGTATGTGCACGTTAGGGCACAGCTGAAGGTTGCGTTCCCATAATGTTTCTAGTTTAATCTTTATGGATGATGGAATATGGAAATGCCTAGCATTTCATTCCATTCAGTCAAGAGTTTACCTTTTCGGGTCGTTTATCTGCTTCCTCGTCTACTTTGTCTTTTTGGTTATCACATGCATAATTCATTTACTGTATGTTCTCGCACTACTTTCTCTAAATAACTTTTCACTTTCCTAGGCCATGAAGGTGGTGTCCAAGAAGAAGTTAATGAAGCAGTGCGGGTTTCCTCGTAAGTTCTGTTTTGTTCTGTTTGAGTCTTTTGACCAAGAAAGCTAGAATGGAAAATAAATGGGCCCCTTTTGTCTTCAGAACTACTTTAATGCTTTAGAGCATAGATTGAATAAGGTGCTGGAAAGATTCCTCAGAGGTTTTGGTACACATTGTGCTATACATCATGATGTGAATCTTCTGTTCCACATGGTGCATTATCCTACTGGAAGCAACCATCAAAAGATAAAGGGATGGAGATGGTCAGCAACAACACTTAGGAAGGCTATGACACTAAAAGTAGGTACTGTGGGTCCCAAAGTGTACCAAGGAAATATCCTCAACACCATTACATCATCTCCAGTAGGCTGAGCTGTTGATACAAGGCAGCATGGATGCATGCTTTCATGTTGTTTACGCCAGATTTTGATGCTACCATCGGAATGTCAAAGCAGAAGTCGGGGCTCATTAGATCGGGCAACGCTTTTCCAATCTTGGTGAGCTTGTGCAAATTGAAGTGTCAGTTTCTTGTCCTTGGCTGAGAGGAGTGGCACGCGGTGCGGTCTTCTACTGCTGCAGCCCACGTGCTTCAAAGATTGAGATTTTGTGCATTCAAAGATGTTCTTCTGCGTACCTTGGTTACCATTCTCTATAAACCTTATAGATTGCTGTCAGGGAAAATCCCAGTAGATCGGCAGTTTCTGAACTACTCAGAGCAGCCTGTCTTTTTCATGTCTATATGTCTAAATGCACCGAATTGCTGATGATTAGTTTCTTGCATTAAGGAGCAGTTGAAAATGTGTAGCTAATAAAGTGGCCGGTGAATATCTAAATAAGGTCATGTAATCAGCATATAGATGCTGCAAAGCTTCCCTTAAGAAGTGAAATAAACTGGTAACCTGCAGCTGCATTATAGAATTATTTATCATGGAAAGGGGAATGGGTTTTAAAATACCAAAGGCAAAAAGCATCAGATGCATTCATAAAGATGGAACAATACTGCCTAAATTCACCAACATATTGGGCAGAGAGAGATTAGAGGGCGGACTTTTAATTAGCATGCACCAGCATGTTTTGTAGCACTGTTTTATTTTGGCTGAATGTTTTTACAACTTTTCAAAAAGGACACCAACCATGAGTCATCATAATCATGAGTTATTTAACAGCCTTGTGTATGCGGTCTGCAGGTCGCCCTCCCCCCAGAGGACCGAAGGCAGCCCTAGGAGAGCAGCCCAAAATCTTAGGGCCCCTGGAAAGAGTCTACCAAGAGATTGCCATCCTTAAAAAACTGGACCATATCAACATTGTCAGGCTGGTGGAGGTGAGGATTTCTCTCATGTTTGGTAATTATTGAACAGAAAAATGGATAGTTGATGCATTTCAGAGATAAAGCCATTCATTATTTCTAGTTGATTAACTGCTCTTTGACTTTGGGATGCATCAATGCTTGCAATTAGTCACAGGGTAGTATTTTCCTATTTCTTAAGCACATGTGGATGAGCAGCTTTTAGCAATACAAGTGGCAGAGAACTGTAGTAGGAATGGCAATATCAGCTGATTGGTCAATGTATAAGATTGGCTAAGAAATGCTTTATTTATCCTAGATTTGGGATCTTAAAGCTGGACCCTATGAATATAATTCAGATAAAGAATTGGGGCAGAAAAGAGGATCCTCAGGTCAGTAAATGTATTTTAGGAAGAACATACTAGTATCTGAAAGGATGATTTGTATTTGTTTGTAGTCCTGAAAAGAAGAAAGATTTACAACAAATGATTGACATTCAGAGATGGACATTATACACCCTATTTAACAATTCTTAGTCCTATTTAGTGTAGATTTCCTCCTTGAGAAAGAATTCTTATAACAAGCTTCAGAGCTGAGCTTCTTTAGCCGATGTTTTAATTCATTCAGACGCCTCCCATTTGAAATGGTTTATTACAGCAGCAGGAGCAGCGGTTTAACATCAAACAAACATGTTCCATAAAACAAACTGGAGTATTGAAAGTAAATATCCCACCAGAACCTGTACAGTAGGTGGATGCTGGGCTGGTGGAGGGGTTAAAACTGCAGATTAATCTGGAACATAAAGTGCAGGGCAGCAGCAGCAAAAACATGTCAGAGGGAGAGATGAGAAATGAAATAATACACATAATCAGATTGCCAAATTTGGAGCCTTACTTATATATATATATATATGTTATATGTAGTGAGGAGAGTGAGGCATGCTGGTGCGAATGACCCAGTGCAGCTGCCTAAACTAGCTTGCAGGCTTTGCTCAATTTACTGCAGGTAAAATAATACAAATGTTTCACTTTACTGTGAACAACAAAAACATTTCAGGCTAAAAACCAAAAAGACATAAAAAGAGCTAACACACCTGCTGACCGTGCAGTGGACTCTTCCAGCCAGGTGACTCTAACATCCACCAAAATAAAAACAAACAACTAATTTGCTAAAGGAAAATATGATAATATGTATTCAAACGTCTGCATTTTAGCATTGCTATTGTCACCATTTATGCATGCTGTCGTTAGCATTTAGGTGTAAGCCGGTTTGTGCGCAGCGTAGCATGGCTCTGCTTTAGTCTTGTTGTTAGAAGTACCTGTGCAGATTGTGTAGACACGTCTTCTATAACTTGCTCTTCCATTTCGTTGACAGTGTTTGTAGTTGAGTGAAAAAAGAAGCAGTGGGGAAGCACGGTACTTTGTATTTCTGATAATGCCATATGGACTTCCCACAGCAGGTTTAAAAATCTATTGTGGTCAGGATTATCCTCTGCCGCTCTGTCCTCTGATAACCCTTCTCGCTGTGTGCCTCGACTCATGCTTTGTATTTGTGTCATACCGGCTCACGTCAGACCTAAAAGGTGGATAAAACCCCCGTGCTGCCGGGAAGCAGGTGGGCAATAAGAGATGGGTTTCCCCTCCAAGACGTTTATCATGATTACAGTGTTTAGATGATTTTATTCCAGAAAATAAAAATAAACTTCCACGCTGAAAACAGGCATTCTTGTTTTTTAGTTGCAATGGAGAAACTTTGAGCTTCTGCAGGGGTGTTTGTTTAGGAAAGATGATAGGTGATTCTGATGAAGCGACTCAGACTGCATGCCACTCCCTTGTGATATCATCAGACTGTTTTTCAGTCCTGGGCAGATGGTGGGGGCACCGCCGTCATGGATGGGTGTTAAGCTCGGGCAGTCTGGCTCGCTTGGCTGAAGTGTGTGCCAGAAATAGAGTTAAAGTAAAAGTTGAGTATGTCTGCTGCTGTGTGCCTGCTCTAGCACACTCATCTTCTTCTCTTCTTTGTCCGCCCTCACTCTCACTCTCATTACGGACATGCGTATGCGGGTAATCGGGGAAAACCCGCTCTCCCGCCTTTCTCTGTCTCACTCTCTTCCTCCATTTAAATGGGCTGTGCTTAGGCCAGCATCACATTCACGAGAGCTATCCAACTGATTCCCATGAGACTGCAGTCCGGTCCATCTAATTATGAAAAGACCTTTTTCCCCCTCGTTCTGAAACATTAAAGCCCACGCTGAGTGGAACAGATTTAAGGAGGATGAAAATGAGATGGTCATTTGTCACAGATGGTTGGAAGGAGACGGTCAAAGTGGACCCATTCTCGCAAAGTTGTTCAGTTGTTATGAGAGTCGACACTTTTATTCAAATACCCGCTTCAATTTGTGTCATTTCCCCAAAAGTCAAGATAGCCTTAGTCACTGCATGAATCAGCAGCTTCAAATGAAATGACTAAGCTACTAATGCAACAACAGCAGCTCCTTCGCTGTTTCCGTTCTTTAATTTGGAACATAATGTGAAAGACTACTTATAATGGAAAAAAGAACAGCGTTTAAGTGCCCTCCATAAGTTGGTGCCAGCAAACATTTGCCTCGCCGCTGACGTGAGTCAACAGCATTCCTGTTTCTTTAAAGGTGATTTCCTCCACTTGTTCTGACACTCGCCCGTCATGACACACCGTGATAGTTTATGTCACCGAGGAAGGCATGGATGTTGTGTTTAAACACATCCTCCAGCTGAACACTTGCTCCAGGCAGAATAGTTGCCAGCCCTGAAAGCTCCATGCTTCCTCTTTGTCAGCTGGCAGATGTGACTAATATTAACATAGAGAATGGATCTTATGGCTCTTACTTGTTTTCCTTTCATTTCTGTGATGAGTCACAATTTATCGGACAGTTTAAAAAGGAGAGGATCAATACTGATGCAGGGATTCCTCCTCCTTTCTGTCTGTCTATCGTTTCTTTTCTTTTCTTTCTTTTTTTTTTTACGTCTTCTGCTTACATAGCCCTTTTTCATGGTAGACATTTTGGCTTTTCACAGTAAGGGAAATAGAGGTAGAATTAATGATGGTACAGTTGTCTTAAGTGCCCCAGTTAGCTATTACAGTGAAGTAGTGTGGAAACAGAGAACCGTCAGTAAGAGGAATGCAGCCATCATTAATAAACCTGTGCTTTCTTTTCTGTGACGAGTCTGACTGTCTGCTGTAATAAAAGAACATTAGTACCAACTAGTGTAACCTCAGAGCGGGCTACAGGGGTCTGGTAAGCTCATTTCACTCCACACACTCAATAGCCACACAGTGAATAATACCACTTTTAGCAGATATGCAGTAACTTTTAGAAAGAGACTATTATTTTTAAGCTCCCCTTTAATTCAGAGAAATAGTGTTTTTGTGGCAATCTCCAGTTTTGTGCATGATCTCCAGGCTGAAGATTTTGAGATGGATGCTGGAAACTTAAGTGAAGTCTGACTTTAGTTTGAGTTGGTTTGCATCAGTATAGAAAGAACTGCGTCTAAGATATATTATTCATTATAACACGGTGCCAAATCCAGGGGTTCAGAAGTAATTGGACAGATACACATTAAAGGAAAAAACAAACAAATCCTATAAATTGTAATATTTTGTGTGAAATCCTTTGGTTGCTTTGGCCATGTGTTGTGATGAATGTCCTTCTGAGTGATAGCATGTCGAGATGAGATGCATTTGGCCGAATGCGAGCGCACAGAATGTTTATGAATACGTCTGCAATCATCCGTCAGCTGTGAAATCATCAAGAAATGTCAGTGTGCCGGGTTCATCGGCAGCCATACATGCCTCAGCGATAACAGAAGCACCACTATATATGTTGGACAAACGAGGAGGCGCTTTGACTCATGAGCCGTTCGTTTTATTCGTCATACTTTCTATCATTATTTCTTTTTAGCGCGGTTGACATTTCATGATTTCATAGAACTTTAATCCACAGCTCTACTGGGTTTCTTTTTGGCTATTTTGTTGTTGTTTTTGTATGAGTTGCAGCCTGACCTTTCTGTTTTTAAGGTTCACCAGGGGATTGGTTCTTTTAGTGTCCCCCCCCCCCCCCCCCCGCCATGT
>VUQK01009486.1:17173-29384 GCA_015106715.1 Bujurquina vittata | reverse complement strand
TGGATGACAGCTGTGGTGTGCATTCTGTTTCTGAAAGCCAAGAACATAATGTAATCATTTCTAAATATGAATCCTCCCTTTTCAATGCACAGAAAATCCATCACTCACCATTTTTCAGTCAGACACTGCAGCCTGATGGCCTCACTGGATTCAAGTCAAACACGACTTTCAAAGCCATAAAGAATATCCAGCACGACTGTGTTTCAAACCCTGACGTCAAACATTTGACAAATTCATCTAGAGATCGCGCTGATATGAAAACAAAAGCAACATCCTTGCTGCAGTTATTGTTTTTTTGTAGTACAGGCACGATGAGCACTTCAGTGCGCCAGCGTGTGAACAAAGTTTTTTGTTGGTACTTTAGTTTCATACTTCCACTGTATTCATATAAAACATATTGTTCCTGGTTTTATTCATTCAGCCATATACTTGCTACAGGATAGCTTCCAAAAATAAGAAAGGACAGTTGCACAGATCCTTGCTCATCTACTGCCAAAGCTAAACTGCCAGAGCTCATTAAACCCCAGATATTATTAATTTAGATTTGATTCTAAGATTATATTAAAGTTGTGTTAAACTACAGTATCATGGCAGAAAAACTGTGGAGAGTGAGCAGTTCCCATGGAGTTGGAGAAAAAACCCCAGCAGTACACAATGTATCGCTGTCATTAACGAGACAAGACAGAGAGAGAGCGAGAGATGGTGATAGATATAAAAGAGGGAGAAAGAGAGTGTGAGAAAGAGAAAAAGGGGAGTCAACTGGCTGTGTGTGAGAGTGAGCTTGCAGCAGAGGTCATTTATGTAACCACAGTGATGAGACATCTATAATTTAGCCCTTTTAAAGTCTGAGCTCTTTTAGCCAGACAGCAGGGTACAAGGAAAACCATTTACTGCGAGAAGGCCAGAAAGACGGGCTCGACATCCTTTTCAAGGCATTTATTAAACTTCATTTTTAAATAATTGCTTTGTGGCGTTCTTCCATCCTAATATTTAAGCTATGGTTTTTGATCGTTATGCATTCCCTACATGTCATTTATGAGCCTGGCTTTTGTTTTCATTGTTAAATTACTTCTAAGTTACTTTAAAAAAAAAATCTTTTTGCAAGAAGACATCCAAACAACATCTATCATAATTATGATAACTGCTTTAGAGGCTGACAAGAGTGACAGGTACAAGTCTCACACAGTGAAACAGAGGGGGGAAAATAAGATGTGAAATGCATCAGTTACCAGTCTGATCCCACCCCTCTATTAGCAAAAATTCATTCAGCCATTGCCATGGAAATGAGCTGCAGGGAGAATAGGGCCCATCATCCTCGTCATCACTGCCATGTCAGGCACTGTGCCCACCATCCCTTATTATGGGATGGAGCCGCTTCTTGAGAGCACTCTCAACTTCACCATAGAAACAGACCAATAGTTTATGCAGGGGGTGTGTTTTATAATCACTTGGGACCCCTTTGCTCTCTCTCACACACACACAACAGTCTCATTCAGCATGGGAGAGCTGTCACATTAAGGTCACCACCACATGAGGTAAAATATCTGAATTGATTAAGCTCTGAATTGATTTTTAATGCAATAATCTGATGAGACAGACAAATTTATAACACGGTGCTCTCGTCGGTCAAAAAGCTGCTTCAGATCATTTTTTTTCCCTCTCAATTGTTATATTCACTAACATGTTGATACAGCCATGAAGCCAGAGATATGCAAATTCAACCCACTTTTTTCCTCCAAACACAAGTCCCAACTAGGGCATGAAATTAAGTTTTCTCATTCCCCTTTGAGTGACTCTGGGAGTCCAAAAAAGAGAGCAGAAGCTCGCCTGGTGACCACAGCCATTAGCTTGTGTTAGTTCATTACAGAGAAGGAAGAGGGGAAAATGGACGTAGAATAACTGGCTGCTATTGCAATGTGTTTGTTAGAAGATAAAGGAAGAGAGAAACCACCTCTTCCCTCGTGTCAAAAGGTGAAGAGAAAATAGTTATTACATGCTGATGTTGGTGCTTTGAAGCAACTTCTCCAAAGAGTATTTGTGAATTTGTGAAGTGAGGCTGTGCTGCAGAAAAACAGCCCGCATTCCACTTTTTGGAACGTTAAATGACGATGTCAAAGGACCGAGAGAAAGATGATTCCTGCTGATTTTGAGGTTCCTATAGTTGTTCTGTGCTTCTAGATTACAGGGGTGATTTTGGCTTTCCTTTTTTTTTCAGTCACATTTAAGTACTGTGCAAAAGTCTTGAGTCACCCTTCCCTTTATTTTGCTTCAGGGGCTTTCTTGTCATTTTTTTTAAAAAGTCATTTGTTGAGCAATAGTTCTCCGGGCTTTCTGAAAGTCCTTTTTCACTCATTTTCAGTCCAGTCCTCATACCTGACCTATGATATACTATTGCAATGGAGAATGCTCATATTAAACATGGTCACAGTTTAAGAAAATGAGGTCCGTGTAGCCAAGCAATTGATGCTACAGATTCAGACTGCTCAAAACGTTCATTTCAGACAATCCTTTTGGAACGCTGTACGATGGGAATGTCCTTAAAGGGGCCCACATTTCCAAACACACATATCTAATCTTGGACTCTACTAGAATAGTTCTGCAGGCTTCAGTTTAAAGTAATTGTTATTTATTTTAAAATGAGGTTTGGCGCAACCTCTACGTCCATCTTCTGAAACAAGCCACTGTTATGAGACTGAAATGATCGTATCAGAGATTCCCTCTTACTGACATCATACAGAGCCAAGAATAGAAAAAAAGTCTGAAAAGGAGTGTTTAGAATCTGAAGTCTGACCTTCAGTTAAATTGAGGAGCTCCACAAAGAGCCTGTATATGAAAAAGAAGGATTATTTTTGGTGCATGAATCATGCAAAGCTACTACAGTAAAGCATGAATAGAAACATGACGCTGGAAATGAGCAAAATTTAATATTTGAGGGGAAAAAACCCAGAAGGCACTACTGCTTGGTTTCTGGGCCGCAGGACTTACACAGCACTGAAATAAATTCTGCTTCTACAAAGATTTGCATTTTCACTTTTTGCTGTCAAAAAGGTGATCATCCTACTTTATTATTGAGGTCATAGCTGAAGTCCAGGTGTAACAACTCTGTGATAGGCCCCGGGGCAGACTTTTTGGGTCTTACCACAACAAAACAGAGCAAACACAGCATCTCACATTCTCTATCCCTCTCTCTATCTCTCTCTCTCACACACACACACACACACACACACGCACGCGCACACACACACACACACACACACAGTAAGAGCAAAAAAAACTAGCATATAGCAATAATCAATTGCTATTGATTAGTACTGTGGACAAAAACCGCAGTCAGAGGTAGGGGGAATGGATTGTCTTCAACTGCGACACCACAAGCCCAAAACAGATTTAGCTTTGCTAAAGTAACATAAAGACACTTGTGATGTCTCAAAGCTCTGAACAAACTAGAGAAGCCCATTAACCACAGGTCCTCACAGGCCGACTGGATGGGTCACGGTATAACAAGCACACTCATTTATAGAATGAGGACCAGCTTCTAGATGTATCGCACACATATTACAGTATGAGTGCCTATTTTCAACATTTAAGTGGTAACTAGAACGGCACTCAGCAGAGCGCACACCTCACCCACCCCATATTTCCTACGTGCTGATACTACGCTGCAATAGATACCACCGAAAATATGATTTTATATTTTTATTTTAATGGGAACCACATAAACAGATGATGGCATATGTAGTCTGGATATATGTTATGCTTATGCACCCTAATAGCATAAAAAAAACCCTAAATTTAAAAAAACAAACATTTGCTGAGATATTGTATAATATATATAAAATAATTGTAGGTGTGTGTGTGATTTTTGTGTAGGGTTTGTAGTTCACTATGCATTATTGTATTTTAATTTAAAATAGAAAAAAAATATCAACAGTAACTGTTTATACCCAAGTACCAAATTTTATCCCGATAAATTCACTCAGATATGAATTTTAAAACGCTGGCAATGATGAGAGAGGGATTTTTAAATGAAATCCATTCATAATTTTCAAGCTGTCCTACTAAGAGACAAACATGATCAGAAACATAACCTCCCTGCACCGATCGGTGGGCGAGGTAACACTGTTTCAGTACTTTAGAAAAACACAAAGTCCTCAATCGTCAGAATTTCATCTCAGATCCAAAGTCCTGGCGGTAACTCGTTCTGCTCTCCTCTCCCCTTCCTCCATTTTTTTGCTTTGCTCAATAACAATAATGTAAAACACCAATGTGCTGGCAAACCGTCTATAATACACTTGCTAAAAATCTACCCATCCATCTTCTTCAGCTTATCCTTTTCATGGTCGTGCGGGGGCTGGAGCCTATCCCAGCTTACATAGGGCGAGAGGCTGGGTACACCCTGTACAGGTCACCAAGTCAGGAAGTACAAGAAATAAATTTCCCAGCATGCCCCTGCGCCATCAAAACTATTCAGAGAAGTTTTGATGGAAAAAGTTTTGATGGCTATTTGAATAAGTGGTCTAAAATAACTGAATAAATATTTGTCGAGCTACCCCACTGGCATACAACAGGAAAATGTACACATTTACCAAGCCCTTCATTATACATACTAATCTGTCAACCCGCCCCAGTCCTTGGGCTCATCGATTCCATAAGATGTTGGACGCTTCCCATTGAAATTCTGCTCCTTGTTCACACCATTTGTATAAATTTGTCAGTTCGACATTTATGCCGTGAATGCCCATATTCTGTCCCATCTCAAAGGCGCTTTACTGGATTCAGATCTGGTTAGTGGTGAGGCTGTTAAGGTCCACTGTGACAGTGGACCTATCATCCGACACATCGTAATGGAACATATCTCCCCTTAATACCAATCATCGAACCACAGCTGATTGGAATTAAGGGGAGAAGGAGAAAACATTCCTCACACCATTAAACCACCATCTCCAGACCAGAGTGTTGACACAAGGCAGGCTGGTCGATGGATTCATGCTGCTGATTCCACATTCTGAGCCTACCATCTGCAGCCTCAGCAAAAATAGAAATTCATCAGACCAGGCTATATTTTTCCCAGTTAGCCTAAGCCCACTGCAGCCTCAGATATATTCTCATGGTTCACAGAAGTGGAACCCATTGCAGTCTTTTCCTGGTATAACCCTTCTACCTTAAGGCTGAACATGTTGTGCATTATGAGAAAGTTTTCTGCTGAGCACAGAAGTAAAGCTAGTTATCTGAGTTAGCATAGCCTTTCTGTCAACTCCAACCAGTCTGGCCGCTCTCCTCTGACCTCTCACTGCTCCGTTCTGAGTAAACTACAGTCTGTGACGGTAAAAATGCCACAAGATCAGCAGCTTCATAAATACTTGAACAAGCCCACCAGGCAGCGACAAAGCACAACCACAGTCACTAAGATCCCGTGTTTCCCCCCATTCTTTAATAAATGAAACTTTAACGCTGCCTGCACTGGACTGTCACAACATGGCTGGTTGATCAGTTGATTGCAGGTAAGCAGGTGTTTCTAAGTACGTATAAAAATAGCTACCAATGAAAGACGTGAAGAAAACGAAGAAAGTCGTAGTGCCTAGCCAGACTGAGAACACGGCAGCTGAAACAGAGTTTATTCTCTGAACACTAGAGTCAATTCAGCCTGTCTGAACCATTACAGCAGAGCACTGAGGTAAAAGTGAGAAAGCCATAAAAGAAATGAAAAATTTCTTTTATGGCTTTCTAGTTTTTGTTTTTTTTTAAAAACAACAACAAAACAGAAACCATCAGAGAGGCGCTACCAACGTTTCTTAAACTATTTCATTGTCTCCTGGAGAGATCTATTTTTGGCAAGACTGATCACAACAACAATGCCTGAAGGAAACATAGAGCTTAACTCTACTACACCGATTAATCACCTAACGCCTAAATCAGTGTTGTTATTGACACCAGAGTCCATGAAGCGATTATTCAGTTGCTCACATTTGCTCACCTCATCAGCCAAAACAGTAATAAGACAAAACAAGATCTGTCATCAGATACGTGCTGTGTATCTAAGTTACAGCTCGCTGGGTACCTGCAAACATGTTGGGTATTACTGTACAATGAAAATGTTATACTGTACATCTTTGTTTTGTGCCATTACACATTGCAGGTAATTTTGTACGTGTCTATCAACACTGGTGCCTGAACTAGATCTGTCCCACCACTCCTTCTTCAGCTGAGTTTAAACACCACCCTAATATTACTAAAGCCATAAAAGCCACTGAAGACAGTCTAAAAAAAATTCTCAAGTCGCATTTGTTTGTATCGCTGGTCTTACGTGGAGTTTGGGTTGTGCTGGGAGTCAGTCCTTTGCTGATCTTACTTATTAGTGGAGCCCATTTCTAAGTTACTGTTCACTAGTCTTGCTCATTGTTGCTGCTAGGAGTGTAAAAGAAGAACTGAGGCAAAGCACTCGTGTGTAAGCATCACATACTTTGGATTTTTGCAGAAAATACGCCACAAATGTGTTTCACGGCACTAGCCGGTAAGCACCTGAGAAAGTTGGGGAAGGCCTCATTTTTTAAAGTTACTTTACAATTTCTTCAGGCAACTGTCAATAAAAAGAATTTAATGCATTCAAAATGTTGGTTAAATTATTTTCTGAATGCAAATAGGAAAATAAAGACAATTCATAAGAATCACACTTCCATAGAGAGACAGAGAGAGATAGATGTACAAGAGATTAGTGCAAATTGCATTGATAAATGATATAATATGCAATTTGTGCACTATGAATCAGAATATATGCAAAGAATTATACTCTAATGTAGTTTATATGTTAAACAGCATCAAAGTGAACTGACAAAAACACACACAGAGGCCAAAGGAGAACGAGGTTTTTCAAAGGTAGCAGAGTAATGTGAGCAGAGACATGGAGGGATGGGTAAACACAAGAGGAAGGGGGGATGCTGAAGGCATACAGCCACGTGTCTGACTTATTGATTATGTGTGAAATCTCATCCACTCGACATGGCTGTAAGGTGTGCAGCATTAGTTATTTATAGCAGAGTGGTGACTCTCACGTTTCCACACTGCCGTCGGGAATTTTTGATCAATGACATTTTCACTGGCATTTTTTCAGGCAGCACAGCTTGCCCTCCAACATAATATAGTCCAAGATCGGGGAAACAGGGTGATTGCACATTACAAATTTATGGTGAAAACCCTGAAGCAACCCTAGTTGCGTCTTCTGCCTTGTTGCTGTTCGGGATTAAGGTCAATAAGCATGGAGCAGAAAGTCTGGTGGTTAGTGGGCCAAGACGCACACTGTGTACCCAAAATGCCACAGGTTTGAATCCAGCTTGTGACCTTTTTGAATGTCATATCCTCGGTGCATTCAATCTTTCTGGCTATTGTGCTGCTGTTTTTGTCAACAAAGCACACATGCCATTAAAATGCTTTCAAACTGCATATAAACAATGGCTCAACTGGCAAATTAGATCAGATATAAGAGGCTCTGATGTAGGTTAAGGGATTTGGGGGTGTTTGTATTAGGTTCTGGGTGATTTGCCCAGTGGAAGCTGGAAGGGGCAACTGGAGTGAATTAAAGGGCACCAAATCCCATGTTGTAATATAGAGCCATAATAGATGTAGAGTCCAGTCTGTTGTCTGGATTTGGCTTGGCAGTTTTACTCACATGCTTTGGCATTGAGCATTTGGGTCGAGAAACAGTGTCAAGCAGAAAATGCCAACATAGCGTGCAGAAAGCAGTAAAAGTAACAAAAGTGAACAGAATAAAGTAAAATTTAGAGGTTTTTAAAAAGGGAGTATTGGACTTTTATGACAGCTATAAGAAACACCTTAAACACAGACTTGTATTTATACATTATAATATTTAAGGTTGATATGTGAAAACACATATATAAATATTTAAAAACGAGTGGTTTTCACCAGTTTCGTGATAACGACCCTACTACAAAAAGCCCAATTCTTTCCCGTTACACTTTAAAATTGGAACTATTGTTCTCAAAATATTCTCAGATCTATATTTTTTATTCTTACTGTATACAGGGCCTCGTTGCAGCCCCTCATTACATCTGCTGGCTGAAACAAGCGGGTCTTTGGTGCTCACAGCCAGCGAGCGCTATACCTTCAGTCACACAGGCCCAGAGATCAGTTGGAGACCATCTGAACCCGGTCGCTAGGGGAAAATATGTATTCCCCATCCCGTTGCAAGCGGTTGCTGGAAGGTGCTAGTGTGAAATTGTCTGCAATGTGGTATATGGTGCTCTTTATAATTCCTTTAGTTGTTATAGCAGGTTGCTGTGACCGGTTTCACTTAATGGAAACCAGCAGTCTCCAGCAACCACTCACCAACCAACAATCAGCAACCTCACTGTGACACTATATATGTGTCAGAAAGTATAAAAGAAGCACAAGTCAGTCCAAAAAAAGTGCCAATAACAACATGTTGTAAATATATTTTAAATTATTGCTACAATTTTTCTAGTGTAATTTGATCAGTCCTGCCTATTATTGATATGTTGTATGGATTTTTTTTTTTAACACAGAGACCACGCTTTACCTTAACATGTTTGACTAAATAACTAGCGCTTTTTTGAAAGTCTGATCCCCATCGTGTGGTTGTTTTTTTTTTTTCTCCTGTTCATCTGTTGGTCAGCAGGTGATTTCACTGATCAGAGCATGTAGAAAAAAATCAGCCTTTCACTCTTTTGACTCATGCTTATGAAGATCCTATTGATCGAAAACCTTTGTAATATTTGTAATATTTTAAGAATTAAATTATTACTTTGAGTTAAATAGAATACAGATTTCCCCTTTTCATAACATTGCCTTTTTGATGTGGCAGTGAAGGGAAAAAAGGTTTGCCTGAATCCACTCACAGTCGCTTTTTTTCCTTCTTTCCTCTCATCAATCATATCATGACCTCCCAGATTTATCTTGTGACCCTTTAGGAAGGGGCCCAAAACCCTATATTGTGAACCACTGAACTTAAACCCAACTGCACTGGACAATAACACTTTTTTCTTTAATAATATTGCCTCTGGTGCACCACCACAGAGGATTTTAATTCAAAAAGTCTGATATGACTGAAGTGCAGACTTTAAAAGCTTTAACAAAAGCACGGCCTGAATTGTTTAAAAATGACAGTCTTTGTTTTATATTTCCCCCATTTTCAGAGCCTCAAAAGTAAATGGACACACTAACATAGTATTAAATACAGTGACTGTTTTTAATACATGCATGAAAATCCTTCAATGATTGCCATCAAGTCTAGAACGCATGGACATCACAAAATAAATAAACATCCAAAAAATTCTGAACCTAACTGTCGAGGCTTGTGGGCGGAATTAGCGACTAACAAATGTTCTTCATACATTTTGGCCCACCTAGCTGTAGCTGTGGTCTGCACAGTGGTATCAAATCTTCATATGCCAAACTAAATAACTAAAATACTGTACAAATAAAGTTTTTAACAGAATGGTACGGGAATGAAAGCTGTTGCTAAAAGCAGGCGATTTCAAGATGGGTGGGCGAGAAGCTCCTCACTAAATGTAAAGAAATGCTGGTGACTCTATTTGCCACAAACGGATCTGCTTTTGAAGAATATATACTGCATGTGTAATGAGCTTAAGTCCTTACACCAGCAGAGATATGAAGCCAAGTGAAGGGAACACAGGCATGAAGCTGCTGGACTGAGAAAAAAATTACACAACTACGGTTTTTTCCAAGGCAAATCACAAAGCAAAGCAACTGTAAAGGCTGTGAACGTTTAAGTAGTGCAGGAGTTTTCCTTACAATATACTGTTTCCACTTTACTTTGGTACTGGTACCACTGTGGCTACCTATGCTAACAGCATTTTACAGGTTGTCCTCTAGATAATTCAGTGTTTAGGCAGACACTTTGAACAACACCCCCCACATCCGATGTTTGGGGTTTTTTTTAATCATTTTGCAGTTAGAAATACAAAAATGTGATCAACCGCGTCCCCCCCACAGTTTTCTGCTTCAATCTGAATGAAGCTGAAATTAGGGGCCCATTTCACAACAGTGATTTTCAGATAGTAAAAAGTGTTGTAACAAATGAGGATGGAAGTGTGCTTTTACTTTTGATTAGTGACACATGTCAAAGTAAATTCTGGATGATTACATGTTGCAAATGCAACTTGTACAGTGCAACAAAGAAATGCTGTTGGCAAAGATCAATTTTTTTGTGACCAAAGCAACAGAAATGAATGCAGAGCAAAAGTCAGTCTGGCTGCACCTCGAGGACGGCTCTAATTATTCAAAATAACTGAATCTGAAAGAGTGGGAACATCATATTTTGCGGAGGGACCTGATGAAATATTCTGAATGTGATCCCTGATGTGTCCCTGTGTGAGTCCACTTGTACTTTTCAATGCATCACTGATGCTCAGTTCTAGTCTAGAAAGTGGTTATTTGCTTCCATTATGTGCTCCGGGGTGCTCCTCTCTTAGTTTACTCTGTTCAGCCAGGACTTCACATTCTTGTTCTTTGGTGACTGTAAAGCTTTTAACCCTTACAGGGTCTTAATTTTTTGGTTACACAAAGAGTCCTGCTGGGTCTGGTGGACCCACTGCACTTTGGGGCTTTTAATTTAACATAATCAATTATCTTTTTGTTAATATACAGAGCAGATGTTTACTTTATTTTATAACACATGGGTTAAATTTGTGTCGTTTACCTTTGTTAAATCACATTTATGAATACAAATGCCACTTGATTTGGTTTATTTTTTTAATTAAAATGTAACATAATAAGGACATGTATTATAAAAGAGGCATAACAGAAAAAAAATAACAATAAATGAACAAATGAAACAAGTTTTTCCAAAACTAAAATGGATCATTCTTTTTTTTTTATTTGACCTGCTCAGGTCAGTTTAGCCCCACTGAACACATTAGCCAACTGTAAGCATCCAAATCGGTTTCATTTCTTTTGCAGGAAGACCACTCAATTTTGCCATTTTTTGACATTCATATGCCATCTGCAAGCTGCTGACTGTCTGCTTCTATAGCTGGCTGCTCACCGGCTGCTCTTGGGGTTAGCTGCTGGCGGGCTGCTCCTATGGCTGGCTGCCCACATAGTCCTGGATGCTGATGGGCTGGTCCTGAGGCTCTTTTATGCTTTGGAGCTGACTGATGCTGATCCTTGTCTTCAAGCTCACTGTCAGACTCTGAGTTTTCAGAAATGTGATCTTCATATTCTGAAACTTCTTCCTCTGCATCACTATGAAAACCCTCTGCCTCCTCCAATACCAACTGTAAGGCACTCTGAACAGTGAATCAGTTTGCCATCTTGATCAGTTATGGTATAGAACCATGCTGACAGAGATATTAATAGTGTTAGATCCACAAGACCGGTTCCCACGTGATAGAAGGTGAAATGTGTGGGAATGTGGGTGCTGACAGTGATGGGTGCTCTTAACTTTGCAACAATGTTGCAAACTTATGCGGGAACAGTGGGTGCACAGTATGGGTGCTCACCTATCCACATTTTTTGAAATATCTTGTATTAGTTACTGTAGTTTATGGTGTGTTTCTTTATATTTATTTTCCTAGCTTTTTGGGTTCTTGTTTAGTTCTGTTCATGGCTGCTGTTTATGTCTCTCTGTGTTCTTTGCTTTGTTGGGTTGTTTATTCCCTTTTGTGTTTCCCTTCAGTCCTAGTCTCATCTGTGTGTTTTATCCTTAGTGTCTCCTGTGTTTATCACTCTGTAAGTTTGTTAGTTACTTCCTGCCTTGATTTTGATCGTCTGTTGTGTCTTGTGTTGTGCGTTTAGTTTTACTTCCCCTGTGTGGTCTTCAGTGATTAGTTTCAGCTGTGATCCCGGGTGAGATCTTCCGGATAACCTCATGTGTGTCTTTACTGGCTGTGTCCTGTGTCGGTTGTTGTGTCCTCATCTTCGGCTCCCCTTACATTGTGTGCCTGAGTTTTCCTCCTAGTTTCTTCCTAGTTACGTAAGTTGTTGGATTTCTGCTTCTAGTCCAGCCCTATTAATTGCTAGTACTTTTTTCTGTGAATAAAGGCTGAGTTTAAATTTACTCCTGCCCTCCACTCCAAGTCCTGCATGTGGGTCCTGCTTTGTCTGCCTGGCACAACTTTTGCATGTTTGCAAGTGCAAGTGCTTTATATAAACCCTTCCAATGGCTTTATTCCCGTGACATAAAAGGCTGAAGTAGCAAGTAAACATTTCTCATAAT
>VUQK01009486.1:2564-14746 GCA_015106715.1 Bujurquina vittata | reverse complement strand
TTTATTTTCAATAATCTATCCACGAATAGCTCAGTTGTATTTCAACAAGTACCTGTTAACGTCTGCTCTTGTAATTTACTTTCCACCGTCAGAATTAATCCAACGCCCAGTGGGGTGCGCTCCACAGTTTGAGAAACACTGCTCTAAGAACTGCCTGCATACTCTCACCACGTGAGCCTGAGCATTGCTGTGCACCAGGAGGAACCCAGGACCCACTGCCACACCGTAAGGTCTGACAATGGGTCCAAAGATTTCATCCTGATACCTAAGTCAGGGTGCCGTTGCCTAACCTGTAGAAATCTGTGTGTCCCTTCATGGATAAGCCTCCCCAGACCATCACTGACCCACCACAAAACATGCTACAGCATACTGTTCTCCATGGCTTCTCTAGACCCTTTCATATCTGCTAATGTGCCATCCTGGAGAAGTTGGAATACCTTTTCAACCGCTGTAGGGTCCAGGTATCTGACCCTAGTCATGGTCACTAACATGAGCACCACAGTAACAAACTAGTGAAAAGGGGGTTTCAAAAATGAGGAGGGAAAAATGTCAGTGTCCTTCACCTATATAAAACCATTCCTCTTTAGGGGCTGCCTTATTGTTGCCCCTCTAGTGCACCTGTTGTTAAATTCGCAGCAAAGTGATTAACAACCCCCCCCCACTACTTAACTGACCAATCAATATCCCACAAGTTTAACTGTCTTCATGCTAAACTCTGATTAAAGTGTTCCTTTAATTTTGTAGTGTATATGCAACCATGTGTTTACAAAGGGACAGTTAAAAACAAAGAACCACATTATTTACTATATACACAATTATATATCATCAGATCTAAAACACCAGAATTCCAGAAGAGTGCTGGAGAATTTTGATCACTCACCTCACGAGACGCCTGCTGTTCTGTGGTTATACTTTCACCTAATAATATCTAGTAAAACCTCCTCAATTCTATTTTTCCATATATCTGTACATCAGTGTGTGGACTGTTGGACGGTTTTACCTGTAGTCTCACATGGCTGAACCCACTGATGATGTATTAAGAGCCAGATGGTATAATAATTCATCAAAATGTAATGAAAGCTCTGTCCACATGATTCAAATAAAGCCTGACGGCATTAAACCTCTCCATGATAATGTCAGACATTACTTAACCTGCAATTATTGCAATATCAATCAAAAAATATTATAACATCATCCAACTTAACTGGTTTAATATACATGTCAGACACATTAGGCAGACATATAAATACAGTTTGACAGGTCAGTGTATAAGCCACGGTTTATTATAGTGTAAGCTGGAAGAAGGCTGCTCATGTCTTACCTAGACCCAGCAGATCAGCGGCCGGCTCTGTGCCTTTCTTAGGACTGACTCGTAACTCTGCCTGTTGCGGAAAACAAAGAGAAAAAAAGAAAGAACTATAATAATAAATAATAATAATAATAATAATTATATAAATATATAAAGTTTGATTTGTTCAAGCAGGCTTCTATTTGTACAGGGCAACTGCATCCTTAGAGAGTACACTTTTACCATTCCAATCCAATATTGATCCTTCTTAAAAATAGTAGACTGGATGATCAGTGAGAGCCACCGGCCCTAAGATGAGTAATCTCCCCTTAACGCAGCTACAGTCTGCAAACCATTTCTACTGCAAATTTGTCAGAATGACTTCTATTTAATCATATCCTCATTATAAGAGCCATCGAGTACATTATGTGATTTCCACAGTACAACCGAGGAGTTGGCAGTTTCAGTCACCCGACTAATACAACCTCAGAAATTCTATTACGTTTGATTTCAGTGGAGAGTATTATTATATCAATGAATCCTGAAGACATTTTGACCGCTCTGACACTACGTGGAGTGTTTGATGCTTTGATGCTTTATGCACATGGGTGATATAATATAATATACATTCCTGCTAGCGAAGGTTATGTTCCACAAAGTGAAGCAGTGACTCAGCAAAGAGGAGGAATGAACCCCACTTTTAGAGAATAAAGTTTATGGTACAGCTGAACTGGCATCATATTGAGATGTTTTTTAGGATAATTGAAATGAATTGAAATGAATGGGACAGACAAAATATTCGAAACAACTGTCAGAATGCAGTTTCCTACAGCGGTTCCTACAGCGGTTGGGTTTTGTTTTAGACACATGTTAAACAGCCAAATATTCAGGAACTGGAGGATGATACCTTTCAAATGAAATTTTGTGTATTCATTCATTTCCCACTTTTCTGTTAAAAACCTTTCCATCTGGGAATTCTGAGCAAACATCTTCTATAAAAAAAGTGGATGTTAACCTAACCCACACCCTAGATGGGTTGCTAGGAACCTTGCAAATGTTAAGAGTTTAACAATAAATGATTGATTTAGACCAAATACATTTTGTGACAATATATAATGGAACAATAAAGCTTCTCATCCCATGGATGAACTCCATTTCCACCATTCTGGGCTGCTGCTGCTGCTGCTGCTGCTGCTGCTGCCAGTTCTTGTTCTGGTATGCAGCCGTGGTAAGCTCAGCATATAGTGGCAGTAGTTCTCCACTTGCTGCAGGATCTGATAAGCTTTCTGCAAATCTGCAGAGCAAACCACACACGAACACTGTCAGGTCCAGAAGCTGAAGTACGTCCAACTGCAGGACGAGAGATTTAAAACCGCCGAATGACATTGAGGACCGCCACGACAACATAATCAGACTGCCTGCACTCAAAAGAAATATTCATGGCCTGTAATTTGATTATATGTAAATTTTCCATGCAAGTTTCTTACATAAGTACAATGTAATATATTAAATTTAATCTGGTCAAATTAAATTTACTTGATTGGTATAAATTCAGCATATTTTCCTTAATGATTACTTATTGTATGGTCCTCACCTTACAATATAAAGAGCGTTGAGGCAACTGTTTATTGTGATTTGGTGCTATATAAAAAAACTTGAATTAAATTATCTGAATAAATAAATAAACCTTTGATTTTAAATATTTCAGTTCCATTTTACTCTGAATTATTATTAGAATTGTTTTTGGGGGTTTTCTGTGTGTGTGTATAATCACTAGACAGGAAGGACTGTAGCTTGTAAGCGCACTGACTAAACTTTCAGAATAAGGGTAGTGTCTACCATTGAATTTGCCTTCATAAAGGTGGTATTCGTTGCTGCTCTGATAGATTATACAAGCAACTGAATGAAGAGTCAAGTTAAAAAGAGAGTACACACTATCAGTTCTAAGGTTTTACAGTGGGTATTTAGACCCCTTTAAATTTGTCACTGTTTCACTGCAGCCATTTGCTAAAATCAAAAAAAGTTGAGAAAATGTTATTTCTCATCTGGTGAAAAACAAACACAGTATATCAGAACAAACACCTCATACCAACTGTAAGCTCGGTGATGGTTTGGGCTTGTTTTGCAGCCACAGGACCTGCGCACCTTGCAAACATTGACTCAACCATGCGCTTCTCTGTTTATCAAAGTATTCTAGAGTCATGTGAGGCCATCTTTCCAACAGCTAAAGCTGGGCCAAAACTGGGTCATGCAACAGGACAATGATCCCAGGAAGAGCAGCAAACAGAACAGAATTCATTCCTGTAAACCCCAATTAACTGAAGCAATTTTGTAAAGAAGAGTGGGCCAAAATTCCTCCACAACAATGTGAGAGGTTGATTAAGTCACAAAGAAAATGATTGCTTCAAGTTATTTCTGCTAAAAGTGGATTTGCAAGCTATTTTCATTCTTCATACACTGATTCTGAATTTTGACTTAGTTTTTGTTAAATAAATAATGACAGTGTCATCTGTCATGTAAGGACTAGATCATTTTTTATGTCCTCTAGAACTGACAGAGTGTACTTTATTTTTTACCTGACTATATATGAACATATCCAGTTGTGAAGAGTTGTGATGTCCACAAGATGTACAACGTCATTCATTTGGAATAATGTTACTGTCTACATCACTCCTAAAGCTCTTTTATGGTTGCCACTCAATGACACAGTCATATTTCAGCTGTTTGTCAGGGTTATACTACCTTGGTAATATTGGCTACTAACATGTAATCACACCAAGTTAGTCTTAAACCCGATAAGCAGAGCAGAATAAAAAAAGACTGCAAATAGGAGAAGAAAAGGAAAGATATACTGTAATACATAAAAGAAAGATAGCAAGGAAGAGAAAGGTAGGGGTGATAAAGTTAAAGGAAGAATAAGAGGAGAGTGAAGGGTGTGGAGACAAACAGAGGAATGTTGGAAAAAGTGAGCGGTGAGGGAGGGGGAGAGAGAGTCATAAAGGTTAATACGTGGGCCAAGAGAGATCTACAACACTGGTAACAAACCCAATTGGCCCCCCAACAAAAGATCGATGGAGCACATTAGATTCTATGTCGTTCCAATCCAAGGCAATGAAAACAATTACCGTGTCCATGCCTAATCAGGAATGCATTGGCTGTGAATTGATGTGCGTTGGGACTGCAGCAAAGTGTGAACAGCAGCGGGATGAACCGCAGCAGGAAGGGGGTCTGTGTACAGCAGCCAGAGGTTGGATTGTGCTCTGCATTTATACTGGAGGACCAGTCTAGTGAATTTAAGGAAAAGCAAAAACAAAGCTAAGCTGGGGATACTTATTAGTAAGAACCCCTTAATTTACCATTAACTGTATAATAAATTCTCATACAGTTAGAGATGTTGAAAGATTCTATTAAGATAAATTAGAGAGGAGTCAAAATCAAAAATGTAGCACATACAGGGAGGACTGACGCGGTGAAGGACAGCAGGGGGTGAAGTTGTTGTGTAGTTGTGTGTAAATATAACCGGACGTTACTAGAGAGCCGGTAGCCATGGAGCTGAATAACAAGCCGCACACTACAAGCAATGCAGTAAAACCATACATACACTCAATGATACTGTCACATAGTGACAAAGTGTTTATCAATGCAACAGTATACTTTGTAAGAAAACATTGAAAATAATGGATTAAAAACAAAATTCAAACAAAAAAGAAAATTCCCATCACTGTATATTATGTATATATTATATATAAAATTATCCACAATTTAGACACACAACCACTTAACACCATTTAGTTCATGCAAACAGTTAACAAGAGCTCAATATAAAGGCAACCGTCATGTCACATTTTGCTCTGTAACATTTGGGCAAAAGCGTTTTTCAGGTCAGGCAGCAGGGATACGAAATTCTTTAATAAAAAGTACAACACTATTTAAAAAAAATCATTTAGTCTGAAAATGTGACTGAAAGGTTCTCAGAAATGTGGCTGTTTTGATACTCATGCTTGGAAGTTTTCTGTCATTGATAAAATGCTTGTTTTGTGTGCTTTAAGGATTGTTAATGATGTACTCTCTGGTTGTTAAAGAGTATTTTTCTGTATTTTTGGCTATGTCTTGGGCAATATCTGCATTGTGCATCTGCTAATTAAACTAAATCCATAAATAAATTACAGCAAGTAATGCTAATCAGCTTATGAAAGTGTTATTCTAATACTGTACTTGGACTAAACAGAGGCACAGACTGCACTATTTTACACACAGATTGCTCCTTCCCGCCTGGCAGACCACTACCCTTCAACAGCAGCTCAAACAGCTAAGTCCTAAATAAAATCTGTCTGCTCTGTTTTATGAAATAGCGTAATACTTTTGTTTCACGTGTAGCACTTAACAGGTACACATTTTTATCTCTGGTGATTCTAATACAATAACACAGCTCAGGCCATGTGCTGGGACAGGGCACCTTTCCAACAGCAGCGTTTAAGTGCCTTAAGGCATTATTTGGTGCTATATAAATAAAACTGAATTGAAATCAAATTTATAAAAATGAAAAATGTTGGAGCACCCATGGATCAAACCGCCAACCAACCTTCTGATTCATACATGACCTGCTCTACCTCCTGAGCCACAGCCACCCCATGTACTGTACACTTTATAATATAGCCTCATAACCTAACATTCTTTTTACCCTTTATATTGATTGTTAATGTCCATCCTTAGTTATTTTATATTTAATCCTGTTTCCCTGTCTTCTCCATGTCATCCCCATGTCCCAGTATTCCTGTGTCTGTTTCGCCTTGTATGTGTTCAGTTTTGCTTCCCCTTGTCTCGTTAGTGTCGTTCGGTTCACTTGTTCTCCCCGGCTGTTTCTGGCTCGTTACCTCCTGTTTCTATATTGTCTGCGTCCTCCTCAGTTCTTTGCCGTGTTGACAGCCGCGGCTTTACTAGCCAGCCCAGTGTATACTTTGTATGTTTTGCATGCCTGATGCACAGCGCTACCTGACACTTTGGGCTTTTCTCGTGACAAATTTGCAAATGTGAACTGGCCACAAGTCTGATTAATAATGCCGGTATGCAGTGAATTCAGACAGTTTCTACTATCGTATAAAAATATTTGCTATCAAATCTGTATCAGAAAACTGGAACAGCCAAAATACATGCATGTCAAACAGACGCAGATCAAACTTTAATCTTAAATTCTCCTAACTCTATTATGAGCCTTTAGAAAAAAGAAAGCAACAAGTAAGCATGCAACTATATGCCTGTCCATTTGATTTAAGAGCATGCAAAGTGATTACACAGCCTTTCAATATTACATCCTACACAGCAGCTGTGAACCAGTGGAGAAATAAATAAGGAAATCCTAAATGTCACTGTGGATGAAAAGCTTAAATTTTCCGCTGTATGTTCAGAAGGATTTGGAAAGACATGCTGCCAAAACTCGTGGCCTAACGCTTGACAGACAAGCCAAGCTTTCCGGCTCACAATCTGGTTACGAAGAAATGGGCATCCCTTGTAATTAGTTATCTGAGGTGACACCAAGTGATTCAGCTGACAGACGGCCAACGACAGACTGTGATTGGCTGTCAGGGTCATCCACATTTGAAGAGAGAATGTGGAATTGGAAAGGAAACGGCAATCGATAACCAACCCCCCACACAGGTGAATAGAGTCTTTACTTGATGTCGATGGCAGTTTGAAATGCACCAAGCAAACCAAACTCTCTGATGGCTGCTGTCAAATCAGGCCGCCTGTCAAATCCACACCACACAAAGACACCATCTGACGGCTGTCACACGAACGTCAGCGCTGGGGCACAGCCTGCTGTACGTTCCTCCCTGATGTACTCAACAGACAAGTTAACTGACAGTGAAGCACTGCTGAGTCTTATCTACCTCCGTTTAACAATAAATTACTGAGCAAAAACAGACAACATGTCAATGCAAAGTCCCGCTTAGCAGCTTCCTTGTAACATTCAATCAAACTGACCAATGTTAAAGAGCAAAACTGAAGCCACTTGTACTTTGGTTTCATTCAAGCTAAAGCAACTGTCTCTGACACACAACACTTTCTGCACAGACATTTAAAGGACTTGCAGCAGCTTAAAGTGCATAAGCAACATGGATGGGGGACCACCACTTTAATTGTTGATCTGCACTCAGGGCTCTTTTCACGACAAAACGGAAATCTTTGGCTCAAATCTTTGTCAATATATATGAAGGAGGTCAGGAGAGAGGTACAACACTGAGTGTCTACTGCCATCTGTAAAACACAGTGGAGGCTCCATCATGGTTTGCAGCCAGTGGTGTTGGAGAGCTTGTCAAATGATGGAATTATGAATGCAGAAAAGTAGTCAGTTTTTGAACCGCCACGCAACGCCATCTGGAAAGCATCTGATTGGCAACAGCTTCATTTTTCAGCACAGAAAAATCCCAAACACATTACCAAAGCATTAAAAGCATATCTGGATAGAAAAACACATACAATCGAACTCTATCAGTAATGCACTGGCCCCCTCAGAGCCCAGGCCTCAACATTACTGAAGGAGGGTGGGATCATCAACAGAACAAAGGGCAGCCAACATTTAAAGACGAGCTTTGAGTTGTCTAAGAGTGTTCAGGCTGTGTTCTTGATTGCACATTTCAATAGATTGCTGAACCTATTTCCTATTTTTAAGCAAAATATAAAGAAAATGTTTTGTCTATTCAAATCAATTGTATTTATATAGTGCCAAATCACAACAATCAGCCACCTTAAGGTGCTTTATATTGTAAAGACCATATAATAATAATACAGAGAAAGCCCCAACAATCAGACGACCCCCCTACAAGCAAGCACTTAGCGACAGTAGGAAGGAAAAACTCCCTTTTAACAGGAAGAAACCTCCAGCAGAACCATGGTCAGGCTGTGACCGGTTGGGGTTGACAGGAGGGAGACAGGACAAATGACAGGCTGTGTAAGATAGCCAGAGATTAATAATAACTAGTGATTAAATGCAGCGTGGTCTATAAATACATAGAGTGAAAAAAGGTGAGTGAAGAAAAAAAAACACTCTGCATCATGGGAAGTCTGTCTGCGCAAGCGCAAAGAGGCGGAGGCGGTGATGGTGCGCTCGTGGAGTGAAAGCAAATGTCTAGGATCCAAAATAAGCTTCCCCCCCCCAACCACCATTAAACCTTTACTGGGAAACAGCTGGAGGTCCTTCAGTAAGTGAAGAAAAGAGAACTGTGTAACTGCTCCATCCACCCTGTTTGTTTCACACAGCAAAAACTGCAGTACAGAAGTTAAAATATGCAGATGAACTGTTAATAATAAAAAAGTATTTCTTATCCGATTACTCCCTTAATCGTCAGAATAATTGATAGAATACCCTAAAATAATTGATAGCTGCAGACCTAGTTCAGGGTAATCTGATCCAGCCAAACTGGGAGCTGGTTCCACAGAAGAGGGGCCTGAAAGCTGAAGGCTCTGCCTCCCATTCTACTGTGAAGTATCCGAGGAACCACGAGTAATCCAGCAGCCTGAGAGCGAAGTGCTCTACTGGGGTGCTACGGCACTATGGGGTCTTTAAGATAAGACGGGGCCTGATTATTCAAGACCTTGTATGTGAGAAGGATACTGCACTGTCTTGTAAAAATTAATATATAATACATGTATAATACAATTATATATTAATGAATGAATATAGAATTTACTATATAATGTAAATTTAATATTTGTAAATATATAACAACTGTATATGACAAGTGTGAAAGGAAGCAACAAGAGCTGCATAAGCAAAGAATAAAACAAGATGTGGAATTGAGCTGACAGAATTGGTAATACCGTACATAAATATTCATTAGTTGCACGAAACTGGAGCTAACATCCTTCAGGTACATGCCGCATTCAAATGACATCAAAGCGTGAAATAATGCTACTATAGAAAGTGCTCGATGAGGCGATAAGCAGCAGTTTAAAAGCACTATCTGGCATTTCTGCTCCTACACTGAGCTGATATTAAGTGGACAGCGCAGGCTGACATCTCAAAGGGAAAACAGCAGATTGAACATGCACACAAAGGCATGACCTTTAGTATTTACAGATGTCTACCGTCTTCAGCACAACAGGTCAAACAATGTGCAAGACAGAAAAAAAGAACACTGCTGTCTGGGCAGCTGAATAACAACGCAATAACGTGGTGTTCACGATTACATTAAAAGGGCACAAGATCTAGCTTAGCTTAGTATGAAACTAAAAATGATGTTCAATAGATATTACTGTCCCAGTGAATAATGCATTAAATAGAAAGTGAAATCATCAAGAGTACCGTAAGCATTCCAAAACTCTGAATAGTTACACGTTTGCGCCGCTCAAAATTCTAATATTCATGCGTAGGTCATTGGGCCCCAAGCAGTATTTCAAACCTATTCAACCACTGCTGCAATTTTATGTCTGCTCACGGACTGTGGTCCTAAATTTTTAACACTAAAGATTTTTCTTTATATACAGTGCTGCGAAAAAGCCCCCCCCCGCCTTCATTCCTGAGTTTGGTGCATATTTAAATGTTTCAGATATTAGACAAAGATAACCTTAGTAAACATAAAATGCAGCTTTAAAATGTTTTAATTTATTAAGAAAAAACAAGCTATCTAATCCTACCTGGCCCTGTGTGAATAATTAATTGTCTCCTTGTTAAATAATGAATTAACCAAATTCTTTGGAAAGCTGAATTCAGACAAACATGAAAAAAAAGAAAAAGAAATCAGAAAGGGACAAATTCTATTCTATTTTATCCTCTTCACCAGCTTTTAACACCTTTAACATTGTGAGCTCTAAGTCAACGTCGGTGATGTCTTAACCCTAACCCGATGTACTACAAAAAACTAAAAAGGGCTTTTTTTTTGGTGATGTGTGTCAGAGTGATTCTTATTTTGGTAGGAGATCCTGCTTTGCCGCATGCTGGTTGACTGCCGTTCACCGTCATTTGGTTTCTGTACTGTTGCAAGTCATGTCCACTTCCAAAAGGTATATTCTGAGCAGCTTCCCTGTGTCTGTGGCTGGGAAGCACTCACATCGCACGATGCTTCCGCCACAATGCGTCACCGCAGGTACGCCAAGTCAAGCATAGCGCCCGCTGTTTGCCAGTTGTGGTACTGTCTAGCTGTTCTACTGCAAAGGCTTGATCAATGGAGTCCTGCTAATCAGGCTGCCCATACAGCAGGTTCTCCCATCTCTTCAGAGGATTTCTAAAGCCCTGTCAGAGTAACCACTGGATTCTCAGTCAATACTCTGACCAAGCCCACTCTAGCATGCTTAATATGCTTATCCAACTGGTACAGCTATTAACAGTCAACGCTTTACACGTGCCTTGATCTATGCGGAATTTTGTCATGAAGGTCGCAGAGAACTCCTTGGAAATATCATCACACATTTGAGACTCCAAAGAGGCTGATGGCCCACTGAGACTGTATTCAGCAGCTTTACACCAAATATTATGCTGTCCTCCTTCACATGTAGGAGAAGCAGATAAAACAAACTTCCCATCCTAAGAGGAGAGGCAGCGCGAGGTGACGGAGCAAACAAAGAACAAAACAACACTAAAAGAGTGAGAGGAAAAACAAATAGTGTGGAAGGAGACGAGTGGGACGAGATGAAAGCCGCAATTTGGTTGGTGGGGAAAGCGGGAGTGGGCGTGTGGACGAGAAGGAGAAGTACAGAGGACAAATCCAAGAGGGCCAAGGAGTAGAGGACGAATAGGAGAATGAAGAAGAATAAACATGAGCATGGCAGAGGGAGGCGTAACGCACAGCAGTATACACTGCAGAGAGGCAGCGATAGCAAAGCTGCTGCTGAGCAGGAAACAGTCCTTGAATTCTAAAAGAATTTTATTTACTAATGTATTTACTAATTCCATCTTTAGTGTATATTGTTCGCTGTAAAGTCGCTGTCCAAACAAATTTTCTTCACAGATGTCTCAAATTAAAAGCCTGCCGGCAGCAAGGCCAGGAGTGAACAGTTTAAGGGACAAAAAAAAGATAGCATAACTGTACTATTGTACTGCATTATAATGTGGAAATGTACTCATTTAAATAGTGGCTTTTATTGTAGAAATTCTCTTGGTAACTGCCTGGTCACCATCGGCAGCAGTAGAACATTAGTAGCTGTAGTTGCGCTGCAGAGAGCGGATTGTCTTCCTGTGTCTGACAGCTGCCTTATTAACACTATGAAAGAGAATAATAAAGCTGCCAGGAGTGATGCCAAAGACAGACAGCTGTGTTAAAGTGAAGAGGAAGAAAGGGAGAAAAAGGAAGAGCCAGAGATGACGGGGGAGGAAAGGGAGGATAGAGAGGTCAATCAGGTTAGAGTGCAGAAGAAGAAAGGGAGTCATGCAGAGCGGAGCACGGCCCAATTAGCACGAGAAAGGTGAGCAGTGGATGTGGAGGGTGGGGAAAGATGGAGAGGACAAAAACAGAAAAGATATGAAGGGAAGATAAACGGCAGGAAGAGAGGATGACAAAGGAAGGACGGGGATGGAGGAGAACGTTGACATGAAGACTGATGATGAGAAACTTAATGGAAGATGAGAAACGAAGGATGGACAAAGACGATGACGAGAGGAGGAAGAGAAGATGTAGTGAGGGATGTGTGCGTGAATTATGTGCTAGAGGTTGAGTGAGGAGAAGTGTGTTGAAAATGCATTATCAACACAGACTGAGGCATCCATATCATAAAGTCAGCAGTCCCCCTATCTCTACCCGGAAACACACAGCAAAGTCCATTTTGTATCTTGGAGTGTGTCTATGTGTGTGTGTGTGTGTGTGCGTGTGTGTGTGTGAGAGCGCGCGCGAGAGAGAAAGCGAGAGCCTATGTGTGCTTGTGTTATAGCTTCACTCATTATGGACTGAAGTTATTTCTAAAA
>VUQK01009483.1:4585-21819 GCA_015106715.1 Bujurquina vittata | reverse complement strand
CAAACATAAAGATATGAAATTTAAATTTTTTGTGAAGAATCAAGAACAAGTGGGACACAATCGTGAAGTGGAACGAAATTTATTGGATGTGTCAAACTTGTTTAACAAATAAAAAACTAAAAAGTAGGGTGTGCAATATTATTATTAATATATATTTTATTTTATGAAGTACACAAGGCATCCTTATTTTATCAGGATCCAGTAGTCATCTGTGTATTTGTCTTTTATCACTTTAGCATCATCTAGTGGTCAAATCACAGCAGTTTTGTTGCTCTTTTCCCAGTTTACTACTCCCAAAGACATCCAACCGATTTCCTGACTAACTGACAAGAAGCTATCAAATTATCCACTTTTTACCCAGGCCAAATGCCATACTGCACACCAAACAACACAGTGCCCTTTTGCAAATTCCATAATAGGCCAAAGCATTACTTTCACTGTGTAAATGGATTTAATACTCCAAATGTGAGATTTAGGCTATAACATCATGAGGGGCACTACGGAAATTGTATAAAGGATTCAAAATGTCTGTGAGGGCATTCACCAGCCACATTTGAGTCTCTTCTGCTTTGTGGTGGACCGTAATCGCGATTTAATTGCAATTTAATCGCAATTTAATCACAATTTGGATAATGATCACTTGGATGAGGCCAACACGGCGATTCTGAGAGTTTTCAGGGGGGTGAAGGTCCTTCATGTGCTGATCTTCTGGTGGTGGGGGGAGGGTGGGGGGGGTGCTGGAGCCTATTCCAGCTGACATACGGTGAGAGGCAGTTTACACTCTGTACAGGTCGCCAGCCTGTGGGCTAACACAGAGAGACAGACAACCACCCACACTCGCATTCACACCTATGGGCAGTTTAGAGTAGCCAGTTAATCTAACCCCAGTAAGAGCATGTGTTTGGACTGTGGGAGGAAACCCACGCAGACACAGGGACATGCAAACTCCACACAGCGAGAGAGAGAGAGCCCTGGCCAAGGTGAACTCTAACCCAGACCTTCCAGATGTTATCTTCCTGTGAGGCAGCAGTGCTAACCACCGCGCCACTGTGCTTTAATAACCTGCTAGTTACCAAAAAAGAAAAAAAATACCACATTACTGTTATGGCTTGTGATGGGTATTAGCTGATACAGTAGCTCATTTTGGGGGACAAAATGCATAATTTTTATCTACTGATGACTAGTATGTAACTTCTTTTGACACTTTATTTGAAGAAAAAAATCCTTACTTGGTATTTGTATTTATTTCTTACAAATTACCGTCACACCTTTGCATTTGGAAAGGGCTTATGTGATGTCTGCCTTGTATGGTTCGGGGTGCCCCTACTTCCCGCTGCTTCTCTCTTTCACAGAAGGATTCTGAAGCCAAAAAAGGGTTTTGTGCTGGCCCCAGATTTCACTAATATCAAAATCTTTTCAAAAACATTTTTGAACAAACAAACAAACACACAAAAACAGATATCTGTCTATCAAAAGCACACACTGTAACAATAACACATATAAACAAATATGAACAAATATAATGATCTGTAAATTTACATATAGATAAAAAAAAAGAGTCGGGTCGTCCATGCAGTTTGGCCCTGGAACGCCAGGGCCTTCACATGGACCCGTCTTATGGGTTTAATGAGTGTCCTCCTCATTTTATTGTTGATATTAAGGCTGAACCAAAGCCTAAAATAGTTTAAAAAGTGAACAGTTAAAAAGCCTGTCTGTAAACAATCAATTTATAATATGTAAATAATCAATTAATCTTTAATTGACTGGTAATTTGTAAATAATCAATTAACTATCTGTAACTAATGAAAATCTGTAATAATTAGGTAATCTTTAAATAAGCAGTAAGTAACATAAGTAATTGATTAGCTTTTAGTTTTTTCAGTGTCTAAATGAATTTACTGTCAGAAACATTTAAATGCTGCTGATATTCTCCTCTGAGCTCACATTCTGTGTCAAAGACCTCCTACAGCATGAAGCTGCACATCCAGTGTCCCCCTCCAGCGTACACTTCCCATCTACTGCCTCCATCCATAGTTTTTACCACCCAGCAGTGTCACTAAAACCATCTGCCCATAACATTAAGCTGCTGCCTCCAGTGCCAGAGGGCTCCACCTAAATAAACTGTAGCCTCCACTGTTGCATCCACCTGAAGATCCTGACAAAAAAGCTCAACTCTTGACCTCCACCAAAAGCCACAACCTGCAGCCATTGTCTCCACCTACAGAGAGCTCCACCATAAATCCTCTACCAGCAATTTGCAGCTGCCTCCTCCACCTCCAGGTTCTTGCAGACAGCTGTGGTTCAGAGCTCCACCTACAGTATAGCCACCGTCAGTAACTTGCAGCCTCCGCTTCCACCTGCAAGTTCTAACAGCCAGCTCTGCAACCCAGAGCGCCACCCACAGTTTCTGCAAGCAAATCTTTGTCATTCAGCTTACCTGCAGCTGTATCCTACAGCTGCCTCTGACAACATCTACTACCACTTTCTACCAGCCAGCTGCCTCCTCCACCAGCACATTGTGGCACACACCTGCAGAGCACACCATGATCCACAGCTTCTGCCACCAACCTTCAGATCTGAAGGTACCACCCAGGTAGTCTCCAACTAAATCAGCTCTCAAACCTCCTCCTGTACGGGCTGCATCTCTTTATGTGATGTCATTTGTGTTTCTCGGGCCACCCACACCTTTAATTTCTTGTGATGAAGATATGGATACTAAGGAAAGTTGATGGTAAGCCTAAAATTAAGGAATGATTAATTAATTGATAAATAATTGATTAATCATTTTTTGACATTCAGTGAGAAAAATCTGGTGGACCTGCCTCTTCTTCGGTCTTTTTAATATATATATTTATATAGTTTCCACCAATGTTGAACCGGGCCCCAACCAATCTGGTATGGAAATTTCATTCCTAATAATCCACATTTGATTTGGCAAAGACCCCCGACAATGGCCCCTCGAGTACAAACATCCAATGCCAGTAAAATAAAGTTTATTTCCTTTAAAGAAGAAAAAATCTCAAGAAAATGTACAGAATAATCCACAAAAATATAGAAGCAGGTCTCACAATGATACTGTACTAGTCACAAGTTTGGATACACCTGCTTATTTCAGGCTCATAAAGAACAAAACTGAAACATTTGGAACTATAAAGTATAAAATATGGATGCAGCCTGCAATAAACTGTAAACAAAGCTGGGAGAGCCTTGGTAAAAAACAAGCTCATCCCAGGTATGACCTCATGAAACTGGGTATACCAACAATGATGTCCCAATCTTTCATTGGTATTTGCGTGATTTCATAGTTTTGATTTCTTAATTTTTCACAATGAAACCGGTGAATAAGTAGGTGTGGACATGACTACATGGAGACCAGATCACACAGCATTACACATATTATTCTGCTTGTATGGACATCAATATTTCATTGAAACACAGTAGCTTTTATTTTTGAAGGTTTCTGCAAGAAATAAGAAAAAAAGAACTCCTGTACAATTCCAGTATATCTGCCTTTAATAGCAGAAACAATAGCTTTAACTTGGAGCTAAAGTAAACCTGACTGGAAAAAGATAAAACCAGCAAAAACACTGGTGCTATATGATCCTTAAGGCAAGAATTATATTGTTGAATAATTAATGTTGCATATTGATTATCTTGGGAACTTTGAGGAGGAGGAATATACCAGATAAAAACCAGCTGTTTAACTTGATGTGTTGGAAAAAGAACAAGAGCACTTCTGAACATGAAGAAGAGCATGAGAATTTAGACTGTAAAGCAGAGGAAGGTCTAATGAATCATGGTTTCTTTTCTGTTATTTGAACAGCCTGTTTGCTGGCACAGCAGGATGCACGGTGGCTAGCTGTAGGAGGCAGTGCCGTGGAAACCTGTGTCGTTTGTGTGGATGATACTTTGACACATAGCGTCTAGTTCAGTGGTTCCCAAAGTGTTTGTGATATTACTCATTACTTTGACCTAAATTTACTGCTCTTGTATTGAAGTTCAATCACTTTCTCTTGTGTTTTGATGTGCTTTCACAGGCTGGAGCTGCCGGACCACCGGGGGGCACTCTTGACTGATCGAACCACTGATCTAGTGGAATACTCTCACAGCAGTGGCCACTCTCAGCATGTTTGCCAAATCTCATTCTGACTGAACATCTGTACGATGGAAAAAACAGATTCAGTCCATGAGGCCCAATCACACAACTTGTGGGATTAAAAGATGCTGCTATGCACCTCAGGGCCTGATAACAAATGATGGCTTCAATGTTGTTCTAATATTGTGGCTTACTCCTCCTATATGTCAGGCTTAAATACACACACTGTGTGCTACGATTACTGCCAGTTTTTGTTCCTGTCTTGGGATTTGTTAAGATAGATAATAATAATTAAAAATATCTTTGCTTTGCAGCCACTGGAACAATAAAAGACAGCACCAGTAACAAGAAGAGGTGGAGCGGCCGGTTGATGTGGAATGAAAATAAAATTCAGCAACTACCACAGCATGACTTTACAGAGGTTTACCTACACAAAACAACCAGCGACCAGCTTATGGGTCCTGAGCAAATGGTTCTCCATGTGAGCGGGGCTCTAAGGTCATTTCTGAGGAAACATGGCTCCAGCTGTGATGGACCTCAGGCCAGTCTTCTCTTCTATCCATTTGTTGTAGTTGGTCACTCTGGTGTAAACACCGGGGCGCAACTTTTTCGCGCAGTCTTCACCCCAGCTGATTATTCCAAACAGGAAGAGCCTGTTGCCGACTTCACACACCAGAGGTCCTCCCGAGTCTCCCTGCAGGGAAAGAAAAGACGAGAAGCGCTGAAGAAAACGGACAAACCCGAACTTTGGGAGCGAAGTCGAGCCCGGACATGTGCAAATACCTCGCAAGCATCCTGACTCCAGTCAGGGCGCGCAGCACAAAACATGTTATCAGTAATCATGTTTTCATAATAATCCTTCTGTCGGCACACGTTGTCAGCGAGGAGGTTCACCTGAGCCTCTCTGAGGTACTGAGACCTGTACCAATAAGCTGGAGAGAAGAAGAGCCATTAGAGTCCTGAAGGGTGAACATAATTACCTAATGTGGTCAGAACATTTAAGGAGGTGTTTCTGTTTTGGGGAGACTCCTACATTTGTTCACAACTGGTGATTTGCCTTTATAGAGCTTCAGAAAATATTGCCATGACAAAAGGAAAATAAGCACAAAGTTCAGGGTGTGTCAGTGATTCCCAATTTTGTAGTTGCAAATGTTTTGTGGAAGGATTAGCTGAACTTCTGTGAAACAGGAGAAATATAATTATTTGATCAAAAAGATTAATCTGCATGTAGTCAGGTGCACTGTGGTGACAGGAAGTGCATATGAATATTGTGCCTGTTAATGCTCATGGTGTGGGTTCAGCTTTCACTTACAGCTGAATATTTCAGTGTGGACATATTTGACATACATCTCCTTTAGTCAGACGTAACAACATTACTCTGAGGATTCTCCTCACCGTGACTTTCTTTCCCGTATCCAGCAATCTCACAGGTGACTCCTGGTTGGAGGCGCTGCTGAGGCGGTGGCAGGCAGACCCTCTTCACCGAGTCGCTCTCCGTGGCACACTTACCGAGTTTGGGCTTCAGCTTCATCAGGGCTGCAACACACAGGACAAGAATCACTGCTTTGACTGGATTACAGCTTTATGACTGAAATTCTAGAAACTCCTTAAATCTTATTACAGGATGATTAAAAATTTGTCAGGCAAATTATTTCATGGCATGACTCTGTTCTGGGACCTGGTAGGAAAACCCAGTACAGAACACCAGCTGGGGTGGAGGTGGGTTGTAAAGCAGCTTGCAGATGTGTGCAGGCTGAAATAATTTAAACTGAGCTCTAGTGAACTTAGTGAACTGAACTTAGTGTCAAAACATTTTTGTGATTTCATTTGAGTGCGTGCACCAATATCATTGTTGAAGTTCCCCTCGCTGTCATCAAACCCTTCATGGATGAAGAGTTTTTCCACCCTGAATTTTTGCTCCACAGTGGGGTTGCTCTCATTCAGGGCATTTTTCCCCAGGATGACGGAGAAGCGCTGCGCATCACTCTTATTTCTGAAACACAAGTTCACAAAATAAGTCTGGTCACAGCTATTTCTCAGCACCTGCTCTGGCTCCTGTAAGTGATCTCACTTCTTACCCGTCAGGGAAGCAGTGGGCGGCTGTGAGGACCCAACAGGCGGAGATCAGACTACCCCCGCAGCGGAAAACTTCCTCTTGGGATTTGCTATGCCAAAATATGGTGGTGATCCACGGGTGGGATTCGACAGTGGCAACTTTTCCACCCACGATCTTCATCTGCTTTCTTCTGTTGCGCTGGCCACATTCCATCATCTCTGCAGCTGGAGGCGGGGGGGAAAACAAAATGAAAGGTGTGGCAGGGAGAAGCAAGAAACAAGGCTGTTAGTGAGGACTCACCTGGCTGTGGCTCTGTGGGGGCAGGTGGAGGTGCAGGCGGAGCTACAAGACAGAAATGTTTTTTTAAGCACACTGGATTAGATTTTCCAGGAACATTTAACCCCTTTGGGCTGTTTTTTTTAGTTTCCAGCACTGACAAAAAATTCCCCAAATCCAATCAGCAAAGACTCTACAGCTACAAGAACAAACATAGACTCATAGCTGCGGAGAGACAATTATAAGATTTTTGATAGACTGCGTCTATCAAAAATCTCCAGCACCAGACCAGAGCGAGACTTAAAGAACTGCTGCTGGTGTCCTGCATTTGGGTCCTTTTACTCCTGTGTCTGATGCACTTCTCAGCTAGCAAAGGTGATGCAAAAGAAAAAAAACTCAAACAAATGTTCTACTGACTTTAATAACGCCACAGAATGCACTTACATGGCTTAAAGTTGCAAAGTGGCATATCACAGTACTCCCACACGAGCTGCTGGTTTTTCCAAACATGACACCACGGACGGCGTCTGTAGTGAAGATTTCTGCAGAAAAAAAAACATCCCACTCTTCCGAGTAAGCAAACAGTCCAGCTCAATGGATTTGAAATGAGGCAATATGTAAATAATTAATAGATAAATGCTGGTCATGAATGGTTTTTCCTAATCATCCAGGATGGAAATCTGTAGCAACAGGAATCAGAAACATTGCTCTTCACTTCAACAGACCTGCAGTAGTTGTGCCTCCCTGAGTTGATGTCTGAGGACAGGTACTGCCTTCTGGTGTCCTCGTCCCACTCCGCACATGTTTGCCCGCTGGCTGTTTTAGACGCCGTGCCTTTGTAGTACAATCCAATGCCCTCATAGCAGTGACTTTGTTTTACTGGAGCAACAGCACGACATGAGGGTGATTCAAAATGTTCAAAATATCAGTGAACTTTGGTTTGCTGTTGAGCGGCTCACCTGTTTCACAGTGTGTCCCCTCAAAGCCGTCGGCACAGAGACAGAACATGTGTTGGCCGGAGATCAGCGTTCGGACAGAGGTGCCTCCATTGAGGCAGACCTCACCTACAAACAAAATGAAAGCTGACGTCACCTTCCAGACGCACATCAATAACATAAGGCAGTTTTATCATTTGAAGAATATTGTAAAGGTTTGGAGCCTTTTTATCCCGACTCGTCCATCCTTTTATTTCTAGTTGATTGGATCAGTTTCATCACCTTTTTCTTTTTTTTCCTTTTTTTTTCTCGGGGGTTTCATCAGCTTTAAGGAACTGATGAAAGCTGTGAAGCTAGGGTAACAACCTTAGATTCAAAGAAATTTAGACCTGTACTCTCAGTTACTGAGTAAAAAAAAGTGCAACTCATTGTCATTGTGCACACAAGGCACACAACGAAATGAGGGTTTAAAATGTTGCTGTTCAAATTATACTGTGGATTTTTGCCCTGGGCACCAACAGACTCTAGATTTGCCACTGCCTGAAACTCAAATGTATATTAAAAAAAGAGAGAAGAAAAAAAAGTGTATTGATATAATTCATTGGCCACTTCATTAGGTACATCTCTTCAACTGCTTTTTGATAATATCTAATCCACCTCAAACTGGTTTCTGGAACAGGACAGTGAGCTCACCGTACTTAAATAGCCGCCTCAGTCACCAGGTCTCAATCCAATACACCACCTTTGTGGTGGAATATGGACCCAGCACCTTCTTGAATCTTTGTCAGCAGTTCTGAAGGTAAAAAGGGGTCCAGCCCAGTATTAGCAAGGTGTGCCTAATAAAGTGCCAGCTGAGTGTAAGATTTCATAGAGGGGGGTAACCCTAACCTGACTCAGGGTGTGACCTAGTGGATGTCAATATCTCTGACATGAGCAAGCGGTAACCTGAAACAGGCAGCCAGGTTATTCCCAGGTAAATATAGGTGAAGCTGCTTTATGCTCCAAACCGCAGGAGCAACCTGGTGACTCAGACACGCTCCAAGATTACAAGCGTTTAACCCGAGCTAAAAACATTCCTGTGGACCGACAGCTCTCAGTGGTCTAGTTTATGGTGTAAATGATGATTTTATTACACTGCAGTTTTAGACACTCATTTTTCCTTTTGTTTTCCCACTAATTTTATTGGTTCTCATTAATTTTACTGAATTATTGCTTGTTTTTATAATTCCATCCATCCATCCATTCACTTCCGCTTATCCTTTCCACGGTTGCGGGGGTGGGGTGTGGGTGTGTGTGTGTGTGTGTGTGTGTGTGGGGGGGCTACACCCTGAACAGGTTGCCAGCCTGTCCCAGGGCCAACATAGAGTACCAGACAACCATTCACACTCACATTCATACCTATGGGCAATTTAGATTGGCCAATTAACCTAGCCCCAGTAAGTGCATGTCTTTGGACTGTGGGGGATTCCCACGCAAACACGGGGAGAACATGCAAACCCCACACAGTGAGAGAAAGGCCGGGCCAAGGTGGAATCGAAACTTCCAGATGGTATTCAAACTGTAAGGCAACAGTGCTAACCACTGTGCTGTAACCATTGAATTTCTCAATCTTCTTTGGAATTAATTGGTGGATTTTACCTCTTTTTTAAAACTTAGCTATTGTTACCTTTTTGTTTGTTTTATCAATGATTGTTTTTCTTAATTGTTTTAATAATTTATTTACTTACATACAGTACTGTGCAAAAGTATTGAGCCACCTCCTCATGTCCTTATACTTTGTTTCCAAGGAGCCACACCTTCTTGTCATTTTTTAAAGTGATGTTGAGCAACAGTTCTTCAGGCTTTCTGAAGCTCTTTCAAAGTTTTTCTTTGGATTTTGGCTGCTTTTTCACTCATTTTCAGTCCAGTCCTCGTACCTGACCAGTTTTCAGAGGAATCCTTTTGTTTCTGAATCTGATCTACTGTATGACTCAATAACGTTATTGAAGCAGCGTGTGATCCTCTTGACAGAGAATGCAACAAAAGGCAGAAACATCCAAAGAAGAGCTTTGAATGTCCTTCAAGAAGCCTGGAGAACTTTTCCTGAAGACTACATGAGGTAAATACAGAGAGCTGCCTCAGAGAGTTCAGGCTGTGCTAAAGAGTAAAATGGTCATACCAAATACTGATTTTCAAGCTTTTTAATATTGTATATACTGTATTTCCGCTTGAGTTATCACAGGTTTCAATACATCTATTTCCCATTCTCCTGCATAGACATAAATAAATGAAATAAGGCTCAAGACTTTTGCACAGTACTGTGCATCACATTGTGCTTCCACCTGAAAGGATTTTTTTTAAACAAAGCTTTGCTTATTTTCTGCCAAAGGAAATCATACACAAAGTGTTCAGCTTGCGGCCTCTCACCTGAATGTTCAAGAGATGAGGAGAACGAAGATGAGGAAGAGGAGGAGGAGGGAGGGTGAAACGTTAATTCGTGACTTCTTCTTTCATCCTGCAGGCCCTGGAAATACTTCAAAAAGTCAAATAAACTCCCATATAAGAAGAAAAATACAAAATCTGAGTTAAGATAAAATGTGCTTACAGCCTGAGCTGCTGACAGGAAGGCCAGCGTGCAGATGAAAAAGCTTCTCACTGTTATCATGTTTCTTCTCTGCTCAGTTTGAAGACTCTGCATGAGTGTGCCTGCAGAGTGGAAGCCTCCTCCGGGTATATTCTGGTCTGTGGAGGGAGGAGTCCTGATTGGCTGACAGCTGGCTGGCTGACCTACTGGCTTTAAGGTGAAGAAATAGCTGTTTACAGTGCATGTGACTGAGTCATCACAGGTAATCCACACCATTCATTTTCAGGAATCATACCAATACCAACTCGAGTATGTCAGCCACTGTGTAACCACAGGTTACTGTATTTAACCCAGTTTGGATTTGCATTCATGAGAATGAGTGATCACATTAAACCTGTTCATATTTGTCTGAATTTGTCTGGTTCAAACCTTCATTAATACAGATACAGAGGATGTCAGGAGAGAGGCGCAACAGTGAGTGTCTACAACTACTCTGTCTAGGCTCAGTCATGGTTTGAGGATACATTTCAGCCAGTAGTGTTGGAGCTCATTTTGACAGAATGATGCAAAAGGCAGAAACATCCAAAAGAAGAGCTGTGGACATCCTTCAAGAAGCATGGAGAAATATTCCTGAAGACTGCATAAAGAAATCACAGGGAAACTGCCTCAGAGAGTCCAGGCTGTGCTGAAGAATAAAGGTGGTCATAAAGGTGGTCACTCTGTTTTTGCCTCATGTACTGTATTTCTGTATATGTTTGTTTTAATAACTTGCTGCCCCTTATTCACATTTTGTAGCAAAATATAAAGAAATAAAGAGTGGTTCAAGAATTTTGCACAGTGTTGTATGTGTTATGGTTAATAAGTTGAACTATCGTTATTTTATAGTTTTTATATTGCTTCCTTTATTTGAAAAGAGAAAATCGGAATCGGGAATCCTGGATGCACACAGACTGTATGTAAAAGATGGCCGTAGCCACTGTGATCATAAACTGTGCAGCTCAGATATACACAGATCATGCTGTATTTAGCAACACGTGAAACTAGAGATGAGTACAAAATGCTCAACTTTGCCCCATGTTGCAAAATTAAAGACTTAAACCTGCATTATTTCTAGTGGCCAGCAGGAGGCAACTCCTTTTAAATAAATAAATTTTACTTGTGTAGTAGCACTTAATAAAAATAGCGCTACAAAGCAATTTACAAAAACACAAAGACACATGATAAAATGTCCTCATATAGACAGGAAAAAATATTAAAAGCAGATTAAATAGTGACACAGAGGGCAGCACTACACTATGATTGTAAGCAGGTTCTGGGTTCAAATAAATTACAGTCACATAAGGCTCAAGTGCAACCTTCAGCTACTTTGTTAATTATCTAGACCACTGATGTCATTATTTGGAAATGTGATGGTTTACTTATGCTGTACGTGACAGATTTGCTCAAAAGCTAAAACAACTTTAAATTTGAGGAAATAATTAAATAAATGCACATTTTTGCTGTGAAACCTAATATTTTTATTCTTTTATTATTTACTTTAACTTACAATAAATCAAAAAATATATTATAGGCAGTGGCATTAATTGTGAGTATGTAATTGCCATCTTTTCGCAGTGAAGTCACTTGATGTCACTCTTGCTCCATGAACACTAGAGCTCATTTTTCCTGACCGGACCTGAATGTCTCTCTAACTGTGCGCGTTAACAAGCATCATTTTACTGCGTACAGGTAATGTGACGATACAGGTGATTGTTACATCACGATGACGCGTTTCATTGCTCACACCCGCACCTGAATCTTTCCCTCGTATGTAAATGAAAGCAGACTGAAGAACAACGTGAAAAGCACAAAAGCAAATATGTACATTAGGATCCCGGAAGTGTCCCAGTCTGGATCCTGTTATGGTGATGTTGCGTTCACGGACTGAGGTAATTGCTAGTATTCTTTTTGAGATGGATTATTTTAAGGAAATACTTCCATCAATTTTCTTCCTCTTATCGTGATTTGTTTTATTATTCACTATGGTAACAATAAACAATATTTTTTAATCAAATTTTACACATTTATATTTTTCCAGTACCGTTTTACATCTTTTATCTGTTTTTATTTGATTTTGTGATATTCTGTTAGTTTTCTGTTATTTGGTTCTTGCTTTCTTTTCTTAGTATAAATACAATTCAGGGTTTTTTATATTTATTGTTATTATTGTGCTTAAACCCTTTCGTAGTGTTTTAATTTTTTACCACCACAAAACAACTTTTCAGTATAATTTTTGTGTAGGGTTTTTTATTTATTATTAATTTATTTTTTCATTGGGATTGACTTTTAAAAGATTTTGGCTTCTTGTCCTACACAACCTCTCATTTTTAGATGTTTTATTAAATATTTGGAAAAGGACCATGAAATTGTACATTTACGTGTTGCGTAAAGGGTGAGTTTTCCGGGCAGCACCTGAACGCATCGGCCCCGCAGCGCCGTGGATGAGACATGTCATCTTCCCTCTGGATCCAGGCTGGCAGCAGGTGGCTGCAAACAGAAAATGGGAAACGCAGACAGCAAACTTCACTTCAGGAAAGCGGTGGTTCAGCTGACAACCAAAACTCAGGTCAGGGGTTGTTCTGTTTTTTACGGTTAAAGGTGGCATGAGGAAACTTCCGCTGAGCGTTTTGGCTTTAAATGTAATGTTAGTGGAGATGAGAAGATAAGTTGGAGCGCCAGATGGCAGCGTGCAGTGCAGCCCGGATCCCTCAAAGTGGAGTAAAAAACATGCAGGAGGAATGCTTTAAAAAAAAAAACTTTAATAACTGAGGATTTACAAACGAAACACAAACGTGCCTCTGATAATATTTATATTTTCCTTTCAATTTCATGCAATTTTGGGGAAGACGAATATAAATATATAAACAGATGTTAGGTCAGCAGCTGCTACAGCTGATTCTTTATGTTGAAATCTCTGTTTTTACGGGCTCATATCAGGCGTAGACTCTGATATTTGAACCATAAATGATTACACAACTAACTAATGAATAAATCGACACATTACAATCAGTTTTCAACAATATTTAGCATGCGTTTATGATGGTAAACCGGTTTTCTTCGTTTTAGTTTTCACATTGCACATATCAAACAAGGTCTTTAATTATATTTATTGGTACATGATTCAATAATTGAAGTAGGAGTAACTGCAGCCCTGATTGGGACTTTTTGTGTCATATTTAAACTTTTTATGTTGAAACTGGAGTAATTTCTTCACAGGTCTTCATATGTGACTTTCAGATCTACCGTATTAATTGCTTATTAAATAAAAAGATTAATGTTTACCTTTTTGCTTTCAAGGAGGCAAATTTTCACGTGATTTTTCTAAGGTGGTCTTGAGTAATTGTTCTGGTCTGACCTGTGAATCCTTTAAGCATACAAAAGGAATACTATCTCACCACCGTGGACAATCTGGCTCCAATTCATCCTGTCCCTGACATTTTCCTCCTCACACCAACCCTCTGCATGTCTTCCTTCACTACAGCCATGAACCTCCTCTGAGGTCTTTCTCTTTTCCTCCTGCCTGCCAGCTCCATCCTTATCATGCTTTGTCCAGTCTATCCACTCTCCCTCCTCTGCACATATCCATCTCAGCCTTATCTCTCTGACTTTATCTCCAAATCACTCAGCCTGAGCTGTCCCCTCTGGTGGACCCATTTCTAATCCTGTCCCTCCTGCTCACTCTCAGTGAAGATCTGAGCATCTTCAGCTCTGCCACCTGTCTTATTGTCAGTGCCACCATCTCCAAACCATCCATCATAGCAGGTCTCACTACCATCTTGTAAACCTTCCCTTTCACTCTTGCTGCTCTCCTTCTGTCACAGATCACCCCTGACACTCTATTTCTCTGCATGAAGCCATACTGCAGCTCACAGATTGTCAACTCTTCTTAGCCTAGCCTAATGTACTCAGTAGTTTGTGTGGCCCCCACATAATTGTATGCATGCCTGACAGCATCGGACCTTCACATCAGATGATGGATAGTGTCCTGGGTATCTCCTCCCAGATCTGGACCAGGGCATCACTGAGCTCCTGGACAGTTTGAGGTGCAACCTGGCGGCATCACTTGGGCCGAAGCATAATGTCCCAGAGATGTTCTGTTGGATTTAGGTCAGGCGAGTATGGGGGCCAGTCAGTGGTATCAATTCCTTCATCCTCCAAGAACTACGTACATGCATACTCTCACTACATGAGGCCAGGCGTTGTCATGCACCAGGAAGAACACAGGATTTCATCCTGATACCTGATGGCAGTCAGCATGCCGTTGGCTAGCCTGTAGACGTCTTTGTGTCCCTCCATTGATATGCCTCCCCATACCATCACTGACCCACCACCAAACCGGTCATGCTGAATGATGCTACAGACAGCATAACGTGCTCCACAGCTTCTCCAGATGCTTTCACATTTGTCACATGTGCTCAGGGTGAACCTGCTCTCATCTGTGAGAAGCACAGGGCACCAGTAGTGGACCTGCCAATTCTGGTATTCTATGGCAAATGTCAATAAGTCTCCACGGTGCCAGGCAGTGAGCACAGGGCCCACTAGAGCAGAGGTCCCCAACCCCCGGGCCCCGGACCGGTACCGGGCCGTGGGTCATTTGGTACCGGGCGCGCCTAAAGACTAAATAACTTACATTATTTCAGTTTTACTTGTCTGAGGCTGAACAATGTTTTTTTGTTTTGTTTTTTTCTATTCTCTTCTATTCTTGTCTCTGGGTTTGTTGGAGGTCTCTTTCTGTTAAGTGCGTTCTTCCTCCTCACTTTCCCCAAGTGGGTGCTCATCCTGGAACATTCAAGTTATGCATCATCTTTACTAGCTTGAAATGCTGCTCTAAATGAGCATCTGCAGTCTTGGTGCGGACTCTTTTAAAGACTCCACAGTAACCGGAGTCTGATGAGACTGCGAATACGCCACCAGCGGAAGTTTACGGTTGCCTAGTAACCTTTATCAACTGTGCCGGTGGATCTACAGTGGTATGTGTCTCCTAAACGCTAAATAGTGTCAAAATCAGTGGCGCAAAAAGTGGGTGTGCAATATATGCACACTTTTGGCCGGTCAGTGGAAATATTTTCTAATGGCTCAAAAAAGGTTGGGGACCACTGCACTAGAGGACGTTGGCCCTCAGTCTACCCTCATGAAGTCTGTTTCCGATTGTTTGGTCAGAGACATTCACACCAGTGGCTGCTGGAGGTCTTTTTGTAGCTCTGCCAGTGCTCATCCTTGGCCTCCTTGCACAAAGGAACAGATACCGGTCCTGCTGATGGGTTAAGGACCTTCTGGGGCCCTGTCCAGCTCTCCTAGAGTAACCGCCTGTCTCCTGGAATCTCCTCCAAGCTCTGAGACTGTGCTGGGAGACACAGCAAGCCTTCTGGCAATGGCACATAATATGTGCCATCTTGATGGAGTTAAACTACCCGTAAAACCTCTGCAGGGTCTAGGTATGGCCTCATGCTACCAGCAGTGACAATGACCCTAGCCAAATGCTAAAGTAGTGAAAAACAGTCAGAAAATATGAGTGACCTCCACCTGTAAACCCATTCCTGTTTGGGGGGGGTTATCACATTGTTGCCCCTCTAGTGCAGCTGTTGTTTATTTCATGAGCACCAAAGCAGCTGAAGCTGATTAACAACCACCTCTGCTACTGAACTGATCACATCAATATTACAGAAGTTCGACTTGAGGCTAAACTCTGAGGCAAAACGCGTTTTTTTTTTTTTAAATCAAACATGCCATTGAAAGATTTTAAAAACTGAGGATTAAATAAGATTAAAATTCAATTCAATTAAATAAGATTTTAAAGCCAAGGTTTTAAAGTGTGTCCCGTGGGGTAGTGGGGATCCGTGGTATTTTCTGTGGCCTGTGAAGCATCCTGCTTTTATTCGACATGTTTCGCAGCAGATGAATCATACAGTATGTGAAAACGGCTGCAGTGGCGATTTCCTCATCAAGTTAAAAACACACGCTGATATTGGTGTGTTTCCTCTCCCGCAGCCTGTTGAAGCCTCAGATGACGTGTTCTGGGATCAGTTCTGGGTGGACTCCTCCACCACCGTTCAAGATGTTTTCGCTCTGGTGCCGGCAGCAGAGATCAGAGCCGTCAGAGAGGAGTCTCCATCAAACCTGGCAACCCTCTGCTACAAGGTAACCCTTCTTCCTCAGGACGGAGCATTTAAGAAAGTCAAGCATGACTCATCACTCTGTTTTTTAAGATCAGTATCAGGTCTGAGTGTAATCTTCTTTTTTCTGAGTCAGTTTTTGCTCTAGAGTTTCTGTGTCTGAGATTCTGAGTCTTCATCTGCTGTATGAATCAGTTTTACTCCTAAATGCATTGGAAAAACTAAATCACACTGCTCTGTGTTGGCCCCCTGTCTCGTGATTAAGGCTCCATAGGACATTTTGTGTCTGATGTTAGTTGCCACAGGCAGCAAGGACTCCTGTGCATTGCTTTAGAGCAGCTTTTGTTCATCCCGGATACAGTCAGAGACAAAGGAATGCAGCTGTTTGTTGTTCCCACAATGTGCCAGCAAAGGTCAAACATCATTTGTAAAAAGACAGAACAGAATAAGTGAGAAATGAAGTCTAAAGATAATTTGGTAATTTAAGGGTTTTAAGGGGCAGAGAACTGCTTTTTTGACACGCGACGATCAAAAAGATTTGCTTTTTTTTAAAAATCCAGAACTTTTATATAGTTCATGTGGAACAGTTTGGACCCAGGAGTTTGATTTTATTGTATTTTTAGAAGTATTTTAGTTTAAGTCCAACTTTTGTCTTTTTTTTTTTTGAGTTTAGTAAGCAAAAGTTGCCCCCATCCTTCTAACTACAACCTGAAAACAGCTAAATGTGACTTTTCTCTTAAAGGGACAGTTCTACCTAAAATCACAGGTACTTGTTTCCCCTCTGAACTGTAGCGCTGTTGATCCATGCAGGTGGTTTTTGTGTACAGTAGAGAAATCTGCATCTTTTTCAGTATCATTAAACCTAAACATACCCCTCTTTGTGGTGCTGTACAGCACTGTTTTTACCCCCACTCTGACATGATATGCTCCTGCTTTCACGCTGCTGGACAGAAATGGCTGCAGATATAAAGTGTACAGTGCAGCTGGTCAGAAAAATATAATCAGTAATTGATTTTGTGGATTTTTTTTTTTTATGTAAAAGTGCGATAAAGCTCACCATATTATTATGGTGATGTTATGTCATGTCATGCACTGGTCACTGGTTGGGGTTGGGGTCCAGACCCAGTTTAAAATGAAGTCACATAGGTCGGTAATA